>JANEMJ010031728.1:0-11722 GCA_024361745.1 Cacatua alba | reverse complement strand
GAGGACACCAGAACTGTACACAATACTCCAAGTGAGATCTCACGAGAGCAGAGTAGAGGGGCAGGATCACCTCCTTCAACCTGCTGGTCACTCTCCTTTTGATGCAACCCAGGATACGGTTGGCTTTCTGGGCTGCGAGCGCACGCTGCTAGCTCATGTTCGGTTTCTCATTGACCAACACCCCCAAGTCCTTCTCTGCAGGGCTGCTCTGAACCTCCTCTCCGCCCAACCTGTGGCTGTGCCTGGGATTGCTCTGACCCAGATGTAGGACCTTGCATTTGGCTTGGTTAAACTTCATGAGGTTGGCATCAGCCCACCTCCTTCCTCTTCTCCGCTTCTTTACTCACTCTCTTGTTCTATGAGATGAAGCACCTACTAGATAATACTCTGGCTTTGTTCAAAACCTGAAAGACATCTCTGATGTAACTATAGAACATGCATATGTATAGCACCAAGGAACTGCTGCACATTTCAATTAACTGTAGAGATTAAACATTTGGTTCATTTCCTGGTCATGAGTAGTTTGAAATTCTACAGTATTCAGTGTTATACAGTGGTCTGATTCACTTAACTGTCATTAAGTTCTCAGTAAATCAGTGGGCAGATTTTTACCCTGGTTCACAAACTGCAAAGACAATTCCTCAGTTCACCCTCTGAGCCTGCTCTTTAATGCTGAAATGAGGAAGACTGAAGACTGTGAGTTAAGATTCAGTCTGCTTTCTCTAAGCTACAAAATACAGCCTTTGCATTACAGACCTTTTTTACAAGGTTTAAAAATACGCTCCTGAACAGAAGTTGTGCTATCCCCCTGCTTATATCCCCAATTGTGCTGTAAAATATGATGCATTTTAACAAAATTCACAGAAATGTTCTATGGGTGCATGTCAGAAAATTCAAACAGGCTGGCTCTGCCATCTGCTACTTCTGATAAGAGACTTATCTGTCTGCTGAGCAGGTAGTAGACTGACTGGAAAGAAGGTAAGATAATGGAACACTGGAAACATGCTGTATCTCACAGTTACTTGTGGACACGCATCACCTAATTGGGGGTCAAACCAATGTTATTAAGTGTTTAGAATGCATTTTGGATTAAATTTGAATTAAATATGAATATATTCAGAACGTTACAAAGTAAGCCTATTGATGTAATTTAGCCACTGAACTCGACTCCATCTCTGTTTCAGTGAAAAGACTAACAAGAGTAAGTGTAATTGTAAAGGAACACTTATCTCAGCTGCGTCATTCATAGCACAATAATAAAATCCTCAGTCTGCTGGGAGCACACAATTAAAATAACATAAGAGTTGTTTCCATAATTAATCTGTCCTGAGTAAGGACAGCATGCAGTTGCAGTGTCCTGCAAGCAAATGTGGGTAACTCATTCCCCCTTGTTTTCCAGTGCCAACAAGAAAGACCTCCAGTTCTGATCTATTTTAGAACCTGATTATTTTCTTTTCCATTCAAAGCTGATACACAGGCCAAGGTATTGAAAGTTTGGCTTCTCTTCAATCCTGGTTTGCCGGTTGCAACCATACTAGGCATAGTTTCCATCCCATGCACAATATTCACAGAATTACAGAATCATTAGGGTTGGAAAGGACCTTTGGAGGTCATCTAGTCCACCCGCAGCCAAGGCAATTTAACAAAGTGAAGGTGGTCTAATAAGCCTTTAATGTTCCTGCACCCTTTATTTCTTTTCATTCTGCCAGACAGACAGTCCTTCCATAAGCTAATGACACTAATGACATCTTTTGGTTGTTATGGGATAGCAAGTCCACCATTAACATCTGTCATTCTGTAGCAAGAGTAACTTGGGCTTATGGGAGAGGGTAATCCTGAAACAAGTCTTAAAAAGTAGCTTAAATGTGCCCTTGCTGGTGACAGCTGAAGAGGGCATGTTCATGATAAGTAAAAGAGATTAAAAGGAAGAATCTGAAGCAGATTATGAGTCTACCTAGGGGGTGGTGTTTTGTTCACAATCCTGAGAGGAAAGGGAGAAAGATGGACCTCACAGGGATCATGAGAGGCTGGAAAAGGATTTGTCACTGGGGAAAACTATTAGGACAAAAGATAGGAACTGTGATTAGCTCCAGGAGTGGATCATTAAGAGGAAACATGAACTGCAGACAAACACCTCTGAGTGGGATAGAACTAACATTAACCTTTTGTTTGAAGTGGCTGGAACAGGGGGAAAGACCCACATGTGAGGCAATGTGTTCTTCAGTGGTGTAGGACTCTATTCAGGATGAAAGGCAGAAGGCCTGGGAAAGGGTAGACTTGCGGGCGGTTTGGCTGAATGTTAGATACTCCCCTGTATGAGGTAAGTAATGCCAAAGGGACCACCCTGAAATCGCAAATAGTAGAAATATCACAAGGAAGAGCTCAGGGGTAGTGAGACTCATCAAAAGACTAGTCAGGAAACCTTATTCTTGACAGCTCTCAATAAAACCCTTCCATGTGCTTTTCATTCTCTCTTGTCAATCTCTGGAAGTCCTCTCTCCCTCAGTGGAGTAAATCAAGCATTCTCTCTCTGGGCTGAATGAAATCTTTATGCAGATCTCCTTCCTTTAGCCTGACATACCATCAGCTAGCATCAACTTCCACAAGACGATTTCTGATATTCATGTCTTCCACTGACCTGGCTGTGCCCTGTTTCTAGGAGTGGCTAGGTTTCACAATCTTATCTGAACTTTTTATGTACTTTTGTGAAGTTTACACACCCCCTTATACCTCACCCTCAACCATATAAATATGTAAAGATTTTTAAACCTGGCATGATAATTTAAAAATAAGGGTGATAAACCAGAAAGTATTATCACTTAATTTTAGTTTAAAAAATAAAAAATCCATATTTTGGGGAGACAAGCCACTCCTGATTAAAATTAAATTGCATTTTCTGTACAGTACTCTAGTTTGAAATGTCAGTATATGGTATTATCTCCCTAAGTTACTTTCAGCATGTGCTAAAAATCCAGGAAATAAGTCTCTATCTAAATACTTTGGCAGAAAAAATGTTAAATCAGTGCAGCTAAGTGATCTTAAAATACAGATAAGCAGTAGAAAACTTGCCATAGAAAAAAAAAAGTTATAAAACATTTATGTTGTTTTTCTGTACCCAATTGAATCTTCCATGAATTTGATTAAGAAGAAATCTGATCTATTTATATGTGTTGAACCAGCTAGTCCACTTAAAAGCAATATAGTTTGGTTACTTATTACAGAAGAAAAAGTGTTTTGCAGGGTGGATGAGACCCAGTAACAGTTCAATACAGTCAAAGTTGGTGATGTTTTTTCTTGTCTACACTACTCCTATGCTCAGTGACTGGAATAATTCACACAAGAATGCTCTTGGATGACTGATCAGCTTTTGTACCAACTGAAAGTTCCTTACAGTATTAATTTTAAATTGTATTAATTTAAAAAATTATTACAATTCTTAGTGAATTAGTGAATTTCTTAGTGAAGAATCTCTCACTGTACAAAAGCTCATTCATGAGTCACCATCTTTCATGAAGTCTGTTGAAGGGACTGTAATGAAAATAAATAATGTTAATTGTTCTTTTGAGTAAGTTATGTATTTTAATCAAGCAGACCAAGTTGCACATTTTATTTATGGTTTGTATCAATCACCACTGTGTTCAGGCAAGCTGAACACTATGCATTCTGTGTTATGGGAAATCTCTCAACTTCACTTTTTGGTGCTGTTTATACATCTGCTCCAAAGAGCACAGATACTTTGCAGCTTTCAGTCTTCCTTGTCATACTTCATCCCTTAAAAGGTGGAAGTATGAAAGTAATATTTACCATGGTGTACTGGAGTGAGCCTGCCACACTTTCCATTTTTATCACATATGGATTGTCCAGTGACTCTTTCAAACAACATTCTTTTGAGATGTGTGGTACAATTTATACCCTGTAGATAATTGTATCAGGCTCACTGCTGGCACAGGAGCCATCAACACATCATTTTTTCTTAGCTTTTATTTTTAAACTCTTTGTAAAAATCGTGAGCACTTAGGATAAGCACTTCAGTACCTGTGTATTCAGAAGCTATGAATACATCTATAATAAACAATACTGTCCTTTGTTATCATCCTTGGAAATCAGCAGCGGCTTTTTTTATTAGCAGTACCCTCCACTATAAGGAATTGAGCCTTATAATCACCTGAAAAGAACACATTAATTATCCCTATCACTTGTTTTTCTGCAAGTTTTCTTTACCTCATAAGATCACATATGTGACTTTGGAGAATGCTACAAACCCTAATCCTTATTTTGTACACACACAGTCAATGAACAGTAAACTACAGCTTCTATAGCTATAATAAGTGGTCATTATGTGTAGGTACATTAAAATAGTAGCTTCTTGTTTAAATTCCTTTAATTATTCACAAGCATATGCAGAGTGTTTGTTTACATAGTTCCTTTGTGTATATGGGAAGCCCTCCTGTCAAAGTTAAACACCTTTACATACATACAAAATTTCCTATTTCGATTGACAGAGCTTCATTAAATTGTTTATAATTATCTTCCTTGTTCCTTTTTGTTATGGCTGGCATGAAATAGACATGCACAAAGGTAATTCTAACTGTGCACTGCGTTAATATGAATAAATATTCCAGGAGGCCAGCATTATACACCTTTCACATATTTTTCCCCTGTGGAGTTTACTTAGCAAAAGCATGAATCACACAATTTCTGATAATACAGAAAGCAATTCAGAACATTTCATTTTCATAATTTCATGTCATTTTTTTTCTATTACAACCTGAAAAGTATGGAACAAATAAAAGAAGAGAGGGATGTAATAGGAAAAAAAGATATATAAAAATGGTACAAAATAAGAACTATTTTTCTTTGGTTGTTTTCAAAATTATTCCATTAGGGTGCCTGGAGTTTTGCAAAATTAATGTATCTAGTAATAAAAAGAGAGGTTTTGCAAATTGCTTAAAGTCATCTTCTGTATTTTTTAATATTTAAAAATCTATTACCTTGTGATGTTCTAAGAAATACATTCAGTTCTCTGTATAGAAAATGAGGTGAGATCACGGTGTCACTGGATTCAGGACACATGCTGAACTTCATATTTTTAGTCTGCAGCAGTTAACTAGAAATCAGCAAACTTGTGATTCAGGTCCTAATTTTAGTATCTGTATCACTCTGAATTAAATATTCCAAAAGACACTTTTGTTTGATATATATTTCTATAGTTCACAGCTTCTGAAGCTGAAGGAATACAGGCTCAAATTTGAATACAGTTTTGCTCATTTGGGATCATCAAAGCAGCTGAAGTGGGACTGAATAAGAGAGCTCTCTCAACAACAGCTTTGAATACCAGGATAACATAAGGAAGGACAATGGTGCAGTACTGTGTAAAACAGTACTTTACATCAACCTATCTGTGGTAAGCATGTGTATATGTGTGTGTATGCATGCTCTACCTATATGGCAAAGACTAAGTGATCAGTGTTAGCTCAGACTTCAGTGAAAAGATTACCTTGCGCTTACTTGGATAAACCACTCCACTTGAGCAAGTGCAGATCAGCTGTGTCTAAAACCTTAGTTTTTACTTGACTTGATCTTCTGTTAACATGTGTCTCAATTAAATATTTGTTGACTGATGGAGAGGAATATTGTTCTGATGCAGTTGTTAAACTTCAATATGAGAAGAGTTATCTGAGTTGCAATGTTTATATGCTGGAGTAACTTCATGGGAGGAAAGCATTCTTTCACTTTGCCAACTTCACTTGTTAGTCTGACGTCTAAGATCAGGTGCTTCTCAGGGATTTAAAGTCCAAACAATCTCACTTTGAACATTTGCCTAACCACTAGGCAAAGAAAGGAAGTATCATCCTCAGCATTCTTTTGCTTGTTCACCTTTTATTGCACATGCCCCAAATTAAATGTTTTGATACATCTTGCCTGAACAAAATTCAGTGTTTTGCTTGGGTGAGAGAAGTTACACATTTTAATTTGGGCTTTATCTAGCTGGGTGCTTTTTATTAATTTTGCTTTTAATTTCTGTCACTGAATTAAAAAAATTAATTACTCAGAAAAGAAGTCAATGAGATCTTGTAACTAATATGCTAGTGCTTGTGGGACATCATCTCTGTTTTAATGCTTAGAGACTGGAAGAGGTCTATTCCAATGAAAGGTAAAATCCTTGTCCCACTGGTAAAACCACAATCCCACGAATTTCTACAGACTGACTGCTGAATTCCAAGATTGGTACCCCCTACCTTCCAAAAATTTTTTCATATCAGACTGTCATATAGCTAGTAGCTATATACCATACATAACATTCTCATTTTTATATTCTATGTGTCTATATGAGCACATACACTTCAGAAGGTCAATGTAACAGGAAATGAATTTAAATCAGGCATATACCACCAAAAATTACCTAGAGTATTAATGAAAATCAAAGGTCCCAAGAGCATAATTACAGTTGGTAAGCTAATTTCAGTTTTTTTCACAACACAATCTTTATGATTGCTGAAATAATATCACTGTGCTGTAACAGCAAAACATGAGATTTAATCTAGACATATTTTTTTCATCCAATCGGCCTGCACAATACATACAATGAGGATATTTGCACAATCTATGATTGAAAGAAATTTAAGTGCACCTTTGTAGATGGCAGCTAAAAATCTGTGCTCCTGTAGAGTCAATGGAGAGAGGTAGAATCCACTGAGGAGGTGATTTCAGGTTCAGAAGGTAAATGCCTGAACTATGAATACCTCAGCATGCAAACAGCATACCTACACATTGGACAGATGGCAGACACATTATGGTCAGATGTGAATATAAATATAAAAGAGCCTGCATTTTATTATGGTCCCAGGACACTAGTAAAAATACATAGGTCATGAATCCAAAGCTCTTGTGACAACAGTTGCACACTGGAGTAGGCATTGAAAAATACAGCAAAAGTCAGATAATATCTGTAACAATGCAGACAAAGCCACACAATCTCAGCTAATAACTTGAGTAGCTATCAATGTCATTTCACATAAAATAAGCAAAGGTGTAAATGAAACACTGACATTGTGAATGCTGGATTAAGTCTCAAGCCGATTAGGTTGGCACAGTTTAAGGTAAGAGTACAGGTGGTAAATCATCTCACTCTTGGGTCAAGTCAGAGAAAAGATACAATTAGAAAGACAAGCATAGTGCAGCCAAGATAATTCAGAGAGTGGAAAATTAAATGCTTGTTAGCAAAGCCCTGACAAGCATTAAGAATAATGTAATTATATTAAACAACTGCTGATTTGGATTAAAATTATTCTGTGCAAATTTCTTGAGGTAACACAGAAGTTGCAGTTGTTTTCCTCTGTTCTTCATTTAAAATTTTGTCTATGAATTAGTGAATTCATTCACAGAGACCACTCTTGTAACTTTTTCTTAGTCGAGTTCTCCCTCCATGACTGTATACCCAGACTGTGCTGCTGCTTCATCCTCCACAGCATTTCAGTGTGCCTTACTCTTTCTGTATATTCTATTCTACATATGTCTTCATTGCTATAGGATCTGGCTTCTTTCCAGTACTGCATTATGAATTAATTAATATGATTTAGCAGAGTACAATAGAAACTTTAGTCAGTTTGGGTTGAAATTATAGTCAGTTTTGGCTTAATCAATTTGGCTTGATGCAAAAGTAACTAGATAAAATTTAATGCCCGGTGGTGTACAGATTGAATAGTTTATAGGTCTGTTTTGGCCTTAAGCTCTGTGGTTATATCTGAAGTAGCAGATGTAAGAACATGGTGATGATAGAAACGAAACGTAGGAATATTTGACATGCACCAGGTCCTCCTCAACACCAGTTCAAATCCATATATTTCTCACATAAGAAATGAACAATATCATAGGGACTTTAATGAGATTCCTAATCTAAACACTTAGACTCTGTGTGACACTTTAACATCTGATGTGATATTCAACCTGTGAAACTATGACCACATTATAGTAACTCCTGATTAGCTGTCTCACATAGGCAATGAGAAACCTCATCCTTCTGAGAGGTCTGACCATGCTTAAATAAGAACTATATCTTGTCTTATTCCAGAGCAATATTTTTTCAGATCACTTGAACACTGACAATTAACGACTTAAATAGGCCTGAAATCAATAGGTGTGAAATTATTAACCTTTACAGGGACAAGTTGGGTCAGCGGAGAGTGAGTTTGCTTATTGGATTCTTACTGTTGACAGCACAAGTTTCAGTGGTTACTATCAGTTAAGCTTTCCAGTGACTGAAAGTTTTGTATTAATTTTTTGTTTATAGTGAAATCTTGCAGGATTTGTACTGTATTCTTAAAGCCATGCCACTTTTTCCTATTCTTGTTATTTGACCTGTGTTTGGTTTTCTGACTGGCCTTGGTTTTTCAACAAAATGTCTTTCATCACATTTTCACATTTGCAAGTCAAGTCAAACAAAGTGCTTAAGTGGAGGCCATAACATACTCTAGTAAATTAGCTAATAATATCAACACTATTATCCAGCTAAATTATGTTCAGTTTGAAATATCTTTTTCTGGTATCTGAATGCATACTTCATTGCATTAAATTTGGAATAAATCTTGTTTTCACAGATGAACTGAAAAGATGATTTACCATTAATCTACTGGACAGGTGTTTCTATTTAGAATTAAAGTTGGATTTGTGTATCACTCTCAATGTAGTATGATGCAAATAGGTCGTACAATTCAGCTGGGCCTGTTTGAAAACATCAGTGTGTATACTTAGCTTCCTGATTTTCTTTACTCTTCTGAAAGACATACACTAAACTTTAACGGCCCTTCCAATGTAAAGCAACTGCTTTCCATGTCAAACAAAAGCCCTTATTAGTGTGAGGTAATGTGTCAGCTAAGAAGATCCTGATATGCTAGTAAACTAATAAATATTCATAAATAAACTTCAACTAGACAATGCACATATTTTCCAAAGACTGTTCTATAGTCTTAACCCAGAGAGTGCTGTAGTAATTAAGAGATAAAAGAGGAGATTCATTAAATGAATATGCAGTGTCATGAAATCAGAACTGTGCATTGATCACTGCTAACTTAAAGATTTTTCCTTAGCTAGGATATTTTGACACACCATTTATCACTAGTCCTATTTTTAGATTTTTAATTAGCAGATCACCTTACCTCATTAACTTAGCTTCTGCAAAAACATTATTTCTAGAGATAATAGCCAGGTTAGAATAATCACCACTCCCAATTTCTTGAGCTGCAAGGAAGGACAGGACCTCAGCTTCTATGACGTGAATCTATATTTCATACCAGGCAAATCTGATCTTGACTCAATAGCATGTGTCTTCTTTTCTAAATAATTTCTTTTCATTTCTTTTCCAAATGCCTTAACCTCAAAATATGCACTTTTTCAAAGACAACTGAAACATTTCCCTAATTTATCTTAAATGTTTATTTCTAGCCCTCTGTTTGCAAAAATGTTTTCGGATATAGTCCAGCAGAAAATTGTACCAGAAATTGTTCGACAGAAAACATGCACCATACCTGATGTATGTTTAACACAGCTCGCTGTATGTTTGTATAGATAGGTTTTTAAATGATTGGCCTTTATAGCCTTTTTATAACAGTAAACAGCATTTCCAGAAGTTAAAATGAACCAAATAAAAATATATTTACACTTATGTTTGTTAAGTATAAGGCTTAAGAAACTAATAAGAAACAGACAATTGACAAATCAATGAAGTACACCTTGTGCAGATGTTTCCTTCAATTTGAAGTGCCTATTTTATTGCTTATACTATTGGAAGTTATGTTGCACCACTGGTGATGGATAGGAGTATATATCATGCCATAGTATTTCAAGACTATATAATTAGCTCTGTAATATGTACCCTATATTTTCAACATACTGCTTAAGGCTTTAGGTTTTCCTGTTACAATATCCACAGTTAAATCATCTTAATGTCTTTTTGCTCTAATATATGTAGCAACAATGAAAACATTAGGCTAACCTCAATTAAATGGCCAGTGAATTAGGTAGATGAACAACATTTGCACCCCTGGCTGTTGCATCCAATTAAAATTCATATCAAATGAAAGAATTGATTAGACTCTTCAAGCAGAGAGGCTTGCATCATGCATGCAGTCTAAATAATTTACATTAGAGCTCTCAACATTTCAAATGCTGTCATCTCTGCCTTGTGAAACAGTTTATGGCATCCTAAGACTTACTTTCATTACATAAACTGATTTTGCATTCAATGGTAAGCCAGAAGTTCAGAACACAATCTAAGAAGGTCGTAGTTCTGCCACTGAAAATAGTCTGGGGAAAGGTCACTTAATTATTTTGCATTTTATGATGTTTATAGCTATACTCTGATATGTAGCCATGTGTATGTAATCTCATTAAGCACTAATGTTGGCTTTGCAGTGAAAACAATCCGTTTTCAAACTTAAGATCTAATTATATCATTTGCAACATATTTGATGTAAAAAAATCATGAACACAGGACTTTGTCAAAATGAGTACACAAAGCCCGAAGATTATCATTACATTATCAAACTAATGCAATGGATGACAAAATTAATTTTTGGGAAAAATATCATTTGTTTTAATTATACTGGAGTGCTTTAATTTAGGCAATCACACACATATTTGGAAAGACTCATTTAGACTCTTTTACAGTAAATGGTACGAAACCAGAGGATGTGCTATCCTACTGCGTAAAGTTTGGATCAAGCAGAAAAGATCTTATTAAAATCTGACAATTTTTTTCAAGAACAGTGGAAACACTGGTGTATTCATGAAGAGTTAAGGGGCCTAATTCCACCGGTAGACCTCAGGAATTATAGCAGCTTTTTTTACTTCCATCTAGAAGTATCTAAGTTGAATCTGAGATGAACAGTGAGGTTTTTACAAAATGTATATTTTTTTAATACTCAGATATTTGTTCATTTGCATCATCTGAATTTGATGTAATCATGACAAATTTCCACTTTTATGAGAGTAAATTTCCATAAGTCATTAAATTTTCAGACTCTAAAAAAAAAAGAATACTGTTGTTCAGACAACAAAAAAATCAAAACTTATCAGTTTTCACTTGATTTTCATTTATGCAGATGTCAGCTGCTTCCCAACTCTCTTTGGATCCAAAATCGTAAAGGTAGGTTGTTGCCAGAATCCTTTTATATAAGGATACTTGCTGATCCAGAGCATATTATTTATTCCCTAGTAAAGTCAAGCTATTCCAAACCCAAATTTCCTTTAAAATTATACCAATGCATAATAGCTGAATTTCCAGACACTTGTAGCGAATTTGCCCAAAAGGGGTAATTCAGATGAATCACCTGAGAAAATGTCTGTTCCTGGATTCTTGCCCTATCTTCCTCTGATATAATTAGCATTCTTTTTCTTTTTTTTTTTCTTTTTTCTTTCTTTTTTTAATGCAATAAGCTAGTTTCTTCTCTTCATCCCTAGGACAGAGAGACATCAATTTGATAGACGGACCACTCGGTAGATAAAGAACTGGCTGGACGGCCGCATGCAAAGAGTTGTGGTCGATGGCTCAATGTCCAGCTGGAGACCAGGAATGAGTGGTGTCCCTCAGGGATCGGTGTTGGGACCGGTCTTGTTCAACATCTTTGTTGGTGAAATAGACAGTGGGATTGAATGCGCCCTCAGCAAGTTTGCCGATGACACCAAGCTGTGTGGTTCGGTGGATACGCTGGAGGGAAGGAATGCC
>JANEMJ010031724.1:0-23845 GCA_024361745.1 Cacatua alba | reverse complement strand
AAAATGTGCTTCTAACTTCATATCTGAGCAAAATCACAGCTTCTCCACCCGATTTCTGTGTGCAAGCCCAGTTTATGTGAGGATGTGTTGTCATATGAACTCGAGATGCCCAAGCTGTACTTGAGGTGGGGCTGTGGGCAGCGGGAGGGCTGCGGGGTGGCATAGCAGCTCCCATGCCCTGGGACACAGGCTACATGGGCCCGTGTGGTGGGGATTAGTGCCAGTTAGCGCTGTTGAGGAGCATGTTCATGACAGGTATTTAGAGCACCTGGAAGCTCCCATCCAGAACAAAAATATTTTAAAACCTGGTCCATAATTATTATTCCTAATGTGCTTTTCAGATGAAGTTTGGCTCAGTCGTGGCGCTGATTCCTGCAGGTCCTGACCACCGCTTGCAACAGGACAGATCCTTCTGATTTCCCTCTAAAGCTAGTGGGACCTGATGAGTTTCAGGGACTTTGAGAAACATGTTTTATCCTCACTTCGTACAAGTGTTTGTCCTGTTGTTAAATAATGGCTGGTATAAATAGTATCTTTCTTGTTTAAATGAGGGCATGATTTCTTCCAGATTTCCGTGTGAATATTTGAATATGTGGCTCTTCCAGCTGTGGCCTTTGTGCCGTGATGTCAGAGTGCTGTAGTGATCTTAGAAACCGAAATCTCAGGATGTGGCAAAAGCAGTGATGCCACCAAAACGGGTGCAAGTGCTCATTTGCCTGGGGGAAAGTTAACTTATTTCAGTGAGTCAGTTTTGTAGTGGGTTTTCCTCTTCTTCTGTATTATTATTTTCTTTAGTGTAGATTTTAAAACGCTATTCTGCAGCCAGCTAGTTAAAAGGATGCAAATGGTTTCAATGTTCTTCTGGGGAAAAGTTTACAGAAACAGTTCTTGGTATAGGCTAATAAAATTCCAACGCTTGGTCTTGAAATAAGCCAAGAGTGAGCTTCAGACACAGGCTGTGCTACTGCTTTTAAAGTTAAGTAAAAGCTTTGGGGGATGGGACAGGATGCCTGATTGATGGATCTATTCATACTGTTTGTCTCCCTTGTTCTTCCCAGTGTTAATGCACTTCACCAACACTAAACGTACATTTGCTTGCCTATCAGGAAACAATTCAGAGGCAAAAATCATTTATCGGGGATACCACTGCTGCCTGTTTATACTTAGGGAGAAAAGTACCATATTTAAGCAGTTATTTTGGGCTGTGTAGAAGCATGTGGCTGTGCTGACAGCAGATCCACCTGTTCCAAAAAGCGCTCAATGCCCGAACCGACACGTTCCATTGCTTTGAAGTGTATGAAGTGAAACCCCAGCTTAGAGGGGGGATTTTCACTGCCTTCAGCCAAGCCCAGGGTTTGTACCACAACACAGTTTTTCCCAGCCCATGGATGCGATGAGCCTGTGCACAGATTGCGGCTTGATTTAAGCCCTTGTGTGCCCTTCCACCGTGAGTTTTGATTTGCTGCTCTGGTGGTGTAGATGAAGATCTTTGAAGCTAGAGCTCAGCTTGGTGCTTGGCGCTTGGTTTCGGCCACCCAGCTGGTGTTCCAGGAGCTGGCTGAGGAGCCCGTGTGCTCTAACTTGATTAAAGGCTGTGGGGTTCCCTCTTGGTGCCATGGCTCGGTGGCGATTGGGAAGCAGCTTTTCTCAGCAGGTGTAAAAGTCCTTCAGTGGGGAGAGCGTGGAGCCTTATAGCAAAATAGACATCAGTTAATCTCTCATGCCTAGATGATTTTACTGTGACATTCTGCCAAGCAGCCCGAGGCAGTGAAAAATAAACTGCTAGCATTATAGTATCATTATGTTTCTGATTCTCCAGAGAAGCCAATATTTGTTTGCTTTTCTCTGAAGTGTTTCATGTCACCATGTATGTTCTCTTTCTTTCTTTTCAGGGCAGGGAGAGGGGGAGGAGAAAAGCTACACAGCAACTGCACAGTCTGGATTTTGTGCTGCTTGTGGCTGGAGGGTTGAGGGGTTTTTCCCTGCTTTTCTTTCTTATAGCTACAAAATTCATAAAGATTATTTGGCTGCCTGTTGCTGAGGTGTTTGCGTGAGCATTGTTTCTGAAATAGCCCCTTCTCTGCGCACAGATTTTGCGGCCAAAAGGGCTGGTAAATTTGATAGGTGCAAAAACAGCCTGAAAGGGCTCAGGGGCTGAACTCGGGCGCTCTGGGAAAAGTGTCCTTCCTCCTGCGCCCCGGCTGCAACGCTGCAGCCGAACCATCGCTGCAAACCCGACCGGCAAGCGCTGGAGCCCTCCTGCCCCGGGACTCATTGTCCCGGTGCGCTCGGCCCGGGGGGGCAGCTGCCGCTGAGCCTGTCCCGCTTTACAGCCCGGCTCAGGGCGGCGGGTTCAGGCCGTAGCTCCCGGCAGCTGCTCGCCCCTCTCCGTTACCTGGCAGCTCCCGCGCCTCTCCCCCCAAGGGAAAACACCTCGGCATCACCTCTCTTTCCCGGCCTCATTTGTTTAAGAACACCCGGAGTGGCTGCTGCTGTTAATTACAAGGTAGTGGCTGGTGTGTTCAAAGGCTGAGAGCCGATGGGGGAGCGGGGCCACGGCGCTGCGGGTCCTGCCTGCGGCAGGGGCTCACCCCAGAAACCCGACGTGCCATCGGCAGAGTCCGTACATCCTTATGAGCCCGCTGCCTGGCTCCCAGGTCAGAAGAAAACGGGACAGGGATGGCTGGGGTTATTTGGGTGGATTGGGTTTTTTTTGTTTGGTTGGTTGATTTTTTTGTTTGTTGGGGTTTTTTGAGCAACCACTAATTTGCTCATCCAATGTAACAGCAAAAATATATGAGATTATTCCCAACACATAATGCAGTTATGTGAGCTTCTCTGGCTTCTCTTTTTGCTTTATCTTTTCAATAACAGTGATTCCCGAGGTGACTATGGAGTGGCTCCAACCATAGACATGGCTTTAGAAGGGATTCTAGGAAGGGCAAGCCTCCAGGGAAGCGCTCTGGGAAGGTTCGTACCAGATGTGAACAACCTGTTCAAAGCACTTCATCTTCTCCATTTCTCCCTTACTCCTACCTTTGCAGCTGATTTTGGCTGATAAACATCATTCTTGTGCTCCTTGGGTTATTGTTACAGAGATAATAAAAGCTCCAAATAAGCAAACTTTAGAAACAAGTCATTAAACCAACTCTCTCACCTAGAGATGGCTCTTTCCCTATTGTTCCTGAGGTGAAATGTTAACTTTCTTTACTTTGAAGATTTCCACAGACAGGCTTGCTATCAGAATCAGCAAATTCCCAACATCCTGGAAGTTAGTGTTGATGTTGGGCATCTATCTGAAAGCTAGTTTTTACTTTTGCAGATGATAAAAGTGTGAAGGAAGTAATTATATTGCTTTATTTCTCCCATGTAATACTAAATGCTGAATCTTAACATGCTGTTAAAACGTGCAACATTTCAGCTGTTCTCAGGGTTTATCATGAAAATTAGTTACCTGTTTTCATTAGAAACTTATGAGGCAAGAACCTCAGCTGCAGTGATGGCCCATGATATGGATATATATGCCCTTAAGAAGTTTTTGTTTTAAACTTCAATTTTTTAAATACTTCCCTGAAGTAAAGCTATGGAAAAGGATATCGCAAAGGTCAAAGGTAGAACAAATGATCAGGAGAAAAAAAAATGCTATTAAAAACCCCTTGAAAATTGCCCAACTGTTTCTCAGCACAAAATCTTCCCTGCATTTCCTACATCAGTGTTTGCCTGGAGGAAGGGAAGAGATGACAGGGCAGCGTTATGATGGTAGATAAATGACTAGAGGTGGCATTTAAAAATGGAAGTAATGGTGAACAGTATTGTGAATAGCAATGCCAGTTTGTATGGGTTTGTAATTCCACAATTTGCAGGTTACAAGGATATTCAGTTACTTAGGGGAGTGTTTATAGACATTAGAAAAACCTACAATTCAAATTTTATACGCAAAATCTTTCTTCCAGATAACTTTTTTTTCTGGATTCTTGTTTAACAGTTCAGTTCCTAATAAGAAATTAGCATGCCTAAAGTTATATTGCAAGTGACTAATACTAAATAGCTAGAATTGAGACGCAATATATACCAAGACAGTTTCTCAGACTGTTTGCTAAACCCCACGAATGAAGATAAAGACGTATTAAAAATGGTTGGATGGGTCATTGTCTAGAAGGGATAGAGAATTCCCATTTAAGATGTATTAATCTCTTTCCATAAGACCTAGGTATTTTGACTTTTTCCTGGAGCTACTTGGGTTTGTCAGCCCTTTTTGATTTCTGTTCACACAAGAAAAATCAGTGTCCAAAGCTTTAAAGTATTTTAACAAAAATGCATTAAAAATTGACACTGCCGTCAAGGGAATGATTTCATCAGCAGCTTACACCAGAGAAGGATCTGCTGCATCTATTTAAGCAGAGGGAGGCAGAGCAGTGAACAAGCTGCTCAGTACCTGTGTGCTGACATGGAACTGTCTCACATTTCATTGAAAAACCCTTAAGATTTCTTAGCCTCTCTGGCATTAGCAGCACTCAGCCTGTTTAGCCCTGGCAGTTGTCTTTCATTTGCTTTTTGCAAGGGAAAATGTATGGCGAGAAAGAGCTGCCAGGATTCCTCAGATCCCTCTTTTCTCCAAAGAAAACTCCAGCGTGTTTCTGCATTAGCCCAAGTATCCCCGGGCTTGGTTTCGTTTTTTCTTGGATAAAAGAGGACTTGTTGTCTGCTCTTTGCAGTAAACCGAGTACTTGAATAGCTCCTTGGAGGGGAAAATTAGTCATGAAGAAATGAAACAAAAGAAAATAAAGAAAACCAATTATTTGGGAGAAAAAACCCAAAACATCCTCAGCCACCTTGTAGCTGTTACAACTTTTCAGTGTGTTGTGACCATCACACACCTACCACTGATTTCCTTCATTTCAGGCATCTCATGAAAATGAGGTGTCCTTGGAAGGAGCTGAGGGATGTCCTCCTTCCTGCAGTGCCTTTGGGGAGGGATCTGGGGATGGAGAAGCCTGGATGGGACCAGCCTGAGGCTGTTGGTCCAGTTCTGGACAGCCAAAGGCAAGTGGTGACACGGTGCCACCGAGATCTGCTCTAAAACCTCTCAGCAGTTCAGACTGCCCCTTGGTGAGCCCTGACCTGCTGTCACCAGCTGTGCATTACCTGTCACACACAGTGTAGATTATTTGGTTATCTTTTCTTACTTAGCAAATGGGAAGGCAATATGGTTACAGGGAAATTTCGGGAATATTCCGCTTCTGCTTCCATATTAAATGATTAAACAGTATGTTCAGAATAGTGCTAGTTAATGGCTTGTGCCATTAATAGTGCTTGTTAATGGAGAAGGTAAATATTACCGAGGCAGAGAGGTTAGGAGCAAGGGCAGAATCTTTTGTCATCATCAGGCCTTTCTGCAAGAGTTTCACAGTAGGCAAAACTGAAGCAAAATTGCATCAGGAATTAGTTTGGCTTGTAGGATGGCTCCTGACTGAAGGCTAGTTTTTGGTCCACTTTGATGTGTTGAAGAACAAGAAGTACCAGTACCAATTCTGCTTATGTACATAAATCATGGGGGTTGGAGAGAAAGAAGAGTGACATGCTTATTCCTTCCTTTATGAACGCAGGCTGTAGTCCGTCGTAGTGGCTATAAAGTATCTAAGACTGGGAACAAATGCTCAACACTGTCTAAGTCAAGAGGCCAATAAAGCCTGAAGTATTTATACACCTGTGGTTTGAATAGCTGGGTAATGAATGACAAACCTTTTTGTTGCATGCATGTTTTCTTTTTCCATTTCTAGCTCGCACTGCAGCGAGTCTAGTGCCCTTTGGATTGTTTAGACCTTGTCAAACCTGTTTTAAATAAACCACTGTACTGCATTTTGAGTCTTGTCAGGGAAATTGCTGCCCTCTTCTGGTTTAAAGCGCTTCACCGTCTGAAGGCATCTCCAAGCAAACGCCAGCTTCAATGTGATAATACGGCCCAATATGAAATTAATTAAGGCTAAACAATAGTTTCTTTAAGACTAAATCAGGAATGAGGGAAGGCAGCCCTATCTAGGACAATAGGATTGGATCCAAATGCAGTTTTAAAGATGTGTCCCGCCTCCCCTGATCAGAGTGCGTTTAATGAGCTTCATGCAATTTCTTTCTGAAAACAATAGCTTTAACCATTGGTTGCATAACCCGGGATATCCAGCTGAGGCCCCCCAAGTACAGAGTGTTCCACAAAAAGGAATGACAAAAACTATTCTCGCTTAACTTAAATAATTAAAACAAGATCTGGAGAAATAGCCAGCCCGGTGAGATGCCTTTTTAGAGGGTCAGGGAGTGGAGGAGGCAAGATAAAACTCCCAAAGGCAAAGTTAAATTTGTCCATTACTACCCTCTTTCTGCTGAGACTAAGCAGCACGAAGCACCAAGACCCCTGAGAATCCTCAGCCCCCTCTGCCTTTTGTGACTTTCAGCACCTTGCAGGATCAGGCCCCATTGCTATAATTCAGCAAAGACTGTCTATTGTCTATGCAGAAAGTAGGTCTGGAGCATATACTTGCTGAGATGAGTTTGAATTTTGACTGTGATTTGTGGCTCTCATTTTATATGAAGTTTAAAGTTTCTTGGCTGCTGAAGATACTACTCTGAAGTGAAGTATCTTAAGCCATGTAAGTGGGTGGGAACAAGACATGGCAATACAGACTGTGCTATAGACAATGCTTATTTAGGATTGTGGAAGCATTACAAACAAAGGAAAAAATGCCTCTTGCCCCTCCAGCTACAATAGCTCCACAAAGCATTCCGAGCAACAAATGCCATTTTCCAAAAAGTTAGTACCAGCAATCTGAGAAGAGTGTGCCCTTCGAGGGACGTGGAGAGAGCCAAGAGCTGTGGCCTCCAAAAACCCATATTAATGGCAAGCACTCTATTTCAGAAACTAAACACTTCATGAGTAGCAAAATGCTTACATTAGTTTCCCTCCCATTCTCTTTCAAGACTAAAGTTATTTAAGTTGTGTTTTGAAGATCTTGCTTTTGCATCCCATTTTGATAGCATGCAGCAGCAATCCTGTTTGTCGGGCGATTTTGAAATAAAATGCAGCCTTGTGGCAAACAAAATCTCCTGTTCCCAAAGCAGAAGTAAAGACAAAGGCTAGGTGTTTCTCTGCTGTCTATTCAGAGCTGCAGAGATCCACTTTTAGTATTTGCAGTGCTCAGAACTTGCAGATGTGGTGTGTTTGAGTGACACTGAGGCTTAACCCATCGATGGGTGCCACACTGGAGGAGGAAAGCCATGTCTTCAGTTCATACAGGAGGTCCTTGCAGGTGCCCAGCTCCTTACTGGGACTGGAGAATAGAGCTGGTAGTGGTGTTGGGGCTGTGATGTAGGATGTTCCCCTTATCTGATTGTGGTCAGCCCCATCCTGCTCTGAGATAGCTTTCATTACCATGCTTTCACTTCTGCTTCCAACTCCATGACCAGTTTTCCATTTAAACAGAAGAGTCGGGACAAACATTTCTACAACTCTATATGGTGTCGGGGGTATGTCAATCTGGGCTGAAGGAGACTTGTAAAATGCTTGCCTTTTCTTAAAAATAATCTGAATTTTGGCAGGAGATCCAACCCAGCTGTTATTTTGTGAACTGGCACATGCTGCCATTATTGGCTGTCCCCACCTGGGTGTATTTGTGTCCAACATTTGTTAATCATTGAAACAAGGTATGGGGGCTCAAACCAAAACAAACAACAAGCAGCAACATGGCTCTGCATTTTGCCAGATGCCACTATAGTGATCTCAAGCATAAGCTGTAGATTTTTGTCTTTTAAATGGAGACGTCCCTTGGGCACAGCCACTGCCCCTGTCCACAGCTATCCTTGTCACCCAGCTGTCCTCCGCACTTGGCGCTGCAAGGCTCACACCATAAGGCTGTGTTTTCTGTGTGAGGAGTATAACAGCGGACAAGGGCAGAGATCGAGGTCTGGGGTCCTGGGGACATTGTGGTTTTAAGGGACTGACATCTCGGCATGTGTAGTCATCCTTTGGAAGGGCAAGACTGCAGTCAAAAACAGCCAGGGCTCAAGGTCGCTGTATGCTTTTATTTGCATTTATTGCTTGCGATTGCAGACGTTCATCTTTAGATATTTTCAGAGTTAGGGGATAATAAGACAAGACAACAAAGGAGTCTAAAGCTAACAGAGGGAGGCTGGGATATTGCGTGGCACTGCAGGACATGAACTGTTTCTAGGGCCCTGTTCCTGACTATGCCAGATGGCTGCTCTGGGGTGCCCCCAGATGCCAGTGCTCCAGGATTGAGCATGCACAGTGCCCCTGCCAAGTTTTTGACTTGTAAGCAGTCAGATTACACTTAG
This sequence comes from Cacatua alba, assembly GCA_024361745.1. NCBI lineage: Eukaryota > Metazoa > Chordata > Aves > Psittaciformes > Cacatuidae > Cacatua > Cacatua alba. The sequence goes on along the minus strand of JANEMJ010031724.1, from coordinate 15,502 downwards.
TTCTTCATTCCTTGCTCCTTATGGCCTTATCCAGTATCATGAACTCCCCCAGTTATCATCAGGATACTGATGACAATGGTGCCCATCTGTGTTGGCCATTGCTCCTCACACCAGCCATGTGTCAAAGCCACCTCTGTGCATAATTCCATTAGTGCAGTGCACGTGAAAAAAGGATGACCTCTTTTTCTGGGATCTGCTTTCCATCCTGCATTGACTTCGCAACATTGTCTCCTACCCTCTCCCCAAAATCTTTCTCTGTTCTGTGCAAGAAATTTCTCTCTGCAGATGTTTTCCTAGAGCAGCTCATTTCTACTCCATCCTTTCTCCATCTAATCAGGGCAGGAAAAAAAATGTGCTCTTTTTTGCCCCTGTTTGTACTTTAATAAATATTTGTTTGATAGAAAGTGAAGGGTGTCAACTACATGAGTAATCTGCAGTGTTTAAATCTGTAACTGTTTAAATCTGTCTTTAAAACTTTATGGGATGTTGCCTGCAAGAAAACTGGTAAGAGCTCGATTTTGTATTTCAGTCAAGAGTGGTTTGATTGGGGTAAAAAAAAAATAAAGATTTATATATGTGCAGATAATACAAATACAAAGTCACCAAAGTGTCATAAAAGATTCCCCAAAATACTTCTTTCCAAGGATTTGTATCATGATTTTAGGGCAGTTTAAGTGGTTTATGCCAAATCAGGCCAGAGTGCATTCACAAGGCAGAATAATCCCAGCTGCAGCAAGTTACAGCCCCAAATGACTAAAATTTGAAACCTTTATCCAATAACAATCCTAAGGATTGACAAAAATTGGGTACTTGTGGGGGGTGACCCCCCAGCAAGGCTACAAATAGGCACATGCTCAGTGCAGTCGGGGACATGGTGCTGGAGACTTACACGGAGGTGGCTAACTCAAAGATGCTGTGAACAAACAGTGCTGCCTTGCTGGCAGTGAGACATGCCTGTTGTAAGGGGAGGTATTAATCTCATGCTCAGGACATGCTTTCACCTGTTGCTCCATTTTACAAATGCATATGCAGCTAGAAAAAGTAATACTGCAAATACTTCAGCAAAACTTTCGAAATATTTAATCCCTTATTTATTTTTCTTTGCATGTGCGCATTGGGTGAGGGTATGCATCCGTGCGTCTTCCACTGTGAGTATCCACATGTCTATCGCAAAGATTTATTCCTTTTTAGCATGATGGAGGGAGTAAGAGGTGTCAGAGGGTTTCCCCTATACCAGGCAGTTGGTGGTCCCTAGCTGCTGTGCAAAAAAAGCCTTTTTGTATCCTCGGAGCAGCTTCATTTCTCTGGGGGAAATGGAAGTGTTGTGCCTGTCAGCAAGAACCTGAGATGCAAAGGGAGAGCAGTAACTCGATAAATCAATTCAACATACAGAAATAAATCAAATGTAGTTGGAAATCAATTTTAACAAGTAACAATGATTCTTTTGAAGTTGACAGTAGAAACCCCAAAAGACAGAAGCACAAGAATAGCAAATTGTTGCTCTCAAAATCATGACTATTGGGAAACACATTTTCTGTCCAAAATGTGCACAGGTTTGTGAAGTGAGTTTCATGCAACATGGAAGGAACTTAATATTTTTACGTTTGTTAAGTGCTTGGCTTTACAGTAATCCTAAGTGTAACAAACTGTGGTTTAGATCTGCAGCGACTTATAAACCCTGAAGTGTTGGGCGCATGTGGTGGTTCTCACCCAGGCAGGGTCTCTGGACAGTGGGGAATTCTCCATGTGGATATATATAGTAGCATCAGGGACGAGCTATTTGCAGACTCTGGAGGATGTGAATTGGATGTTTCTAGGAAATTTGAAAACATCAAAGAAGTAAAAGTGAAACAAGGTTGGTCTAAACTTCAAACAGTTCAGTTTGAAATACAGGCTGCAGAGTTCGGATGCTACAAGAAGGCCGTACTGGGCATGAGAATCCTCAGGGCACAGGGATGGATTAGGTGACCTCTGAAGTGTCATTCCAGACAAGTGATTCTTTGAGAAAACAAATACACTGGAAGATGCAAATCTTATCTGAAAAGTGTAACACGAAGCCCGCTCGTGAAATCCTATAAATAATTTGGGTTTTGTACAGTTGTGGAAGAAGGTTCAGTGAATAACTGCCAATTGTTTATGTATTTAGAAGATGGGATGTAAAGACAAAGGAATGATGTGAATGCTAAATAAGTTGGTTACATTTCAATATTTCCTACCTGAGCTGCAAGGTGCCCCAAAAAACAGGTAATTTTTTAGTTGCTGCTATCTCAGAAAGAGTAAGACAATGCTTCAAGGTGAAAGAAATCCTTCTGGACATGGCAGTGCAAAACATTGTAGGAGATTAAAGCATTGCATTCCAGTGACTTGTTTAAACATATCTTATTATATCTCTTTGTAGCAATCCCTAAGCTCCAACCACCAAAGACTATCTCCTCACAGCAGTGACAAATTCCGATCCCAAACAAACCACCTGGGGCATGCTGAATCGCTAAACACAAATGTCAGAGGTCTATATCATTTCCAATATTCTTTGACATTGCTTATGATGTGGCCTCTGGCAAATTCCCAACAGAAGAAAGTTCAGTTATATTTCTTTCAATTAAAGAATCTGATTTAGCCACTAATCATGTCAAAGAATGTATGGGGGAGGGAAAGGAAGAGGAGAATGTGAGCAAGTGGTGGTGTGTTCAAATGGGATGGCTCATATGATGGCTTGTGCTACCTGCAGGGAGGCACAGGCACTATGGGATGCTGCTGGGACAAAGGTTGGCACAAATAGAAAATTCTACGTGTGTCAAAAATGTTATTGGTTTGATAAAATCATGCAGATTTCTCCAGAGTGAAAATCATGCTGACAGGAACGAGTTTTCAGTAAGAATTTTAAGGAAGTCTTTGAGACGGAGAGAATCACGGAATCAGTGAATGGGAACAGTTTAACAAGTGTTAACCAGCATCTGCTGCAGCATCTCACTCAGCATGTGCTTATCTGTCTGCCCTGGAGGACCCCAGTGCTGGGGACATCAGGGTATGGCAGGCAAGTTGCACACTGTTGGACACGACCACATCTCCCTCTATAAACCCCTTTCAGGGAAAGCCACAGTTCCAAAAACTAACAACATGCTAAGCCATGTATTTTGGTTGCTCCGTACAATGAGGATTGCTTCACCTGTTTGACGGTGTTGCTGATCTTCAGGGAACAGTGGAGAACACAGTTCCCAAACCTCAAAAACAGTCTGAGACTGTTGTTAAGAGGATTTGCGTTTGGAAAATGTTGCCAGGTTGCACAAGCAGGTGCAATACTTGGGATATTTCTGCTTAGGTTTTCCAAACCTTTCTTCTCAAACACCCTCGTGGTAAGTAACTTTGCTTAAGATGGGAGCAGATGGACCTTTGTACATAATCTTGGGTGAGTCTCAGGGATTTCTGATGAGGGTGTCTTTTTAGGCATTGTGGCATCCAGCGAGACAACAGCCATATTTCCATGTGCAGAATAGATGCTGTAAGGCAGAGAGCAGCTGTGGCATTTCTTATTTCTTCTTTATAGCAGTATGATAATATGTCTTAAAACCCACTCACAAAACACCTATACAACCATAACAGTGACTATAATTTGTTAATCCAGCTCACATTCTTTAATGGTATAAAATCACAGCATTTTTCAGTGTGTGTTGTTTTTCGCCTGGGTTTTCTAAATAGTTTTCCACACAGTGATTTTGCACATTAATATCGACATTTTCACAGACATTCAGCCCTCACCTACTGGTGTGCCTACCTGCAATTTAGTCACTGACCAACATGAGGGGAGAAGTCTGAGCTGTCACTATGGACCCGCCAAAACCTCTTGTGCACCCTCCTCAGGGCTGTGCTAATGCTCTCTTTTGGGTGCACCCAGCCAAATCCATAACCAGGCTGGCTCTTCTAACACATGATCCACAGCCTTATACTTAGAAATACTTGCTTTACAAAAGTATTGTGGCAGATATAACTCAGTAAGTAAAACAATCTTGGTTTGAGGAATCTGCATGACTATACCGTTGTGTGAGATAACAAGATTTTATAACATTTGCATGGTTTTGGAACATCTGTTTTAAAAGCAAGAGCATTGATTGCATTTTTTTCAGTGACAGACGTGGTCTTACTGCTGGAGAGAAGTCCTCTGTGGAAGTACAAATGTTTCTTTAGTGCTTAGACCTTAAAGTAACGTATTGGTCAGGGATCAGTACTGTTGGTAACCTTGCACTTGGAAAGCTGACATCTCTAGGGGATGAAATATTGAGGACAGATGTATAAGCTATTGGACCATGTCTGTTTGTTGCAAATTCTGTGTCATGCTGCACATCTTACATACATTAAGGAGCAAATGGGCTCATTCCCATGGCAGCAAACTTCACAAATCAGAACAAAAATTATTTATCATGACAGGCAGGTGGTACTGCTGACAGAAATGGCTCTTGACCTTGTGGAAATGTGGTTGCAATGGTCTCACAGAGGCTGATTTTTTTCTTCCTGCTGGCTTGAGAGAAATCGTCTGCTTTCAGTCAGGGAATGGTATTTTTTCAGTGGTGGTACATCTCAGGCATGTGGACTTTATAACATACTTGCTTCTTTGCATCCGCTTAAGCTACGAACTTGAGGTGTCACACGTGCTGTTTAGAACACACTTTTGATTTTATTACAGATACTACATTTGCCTGTGTTTGCACTAAATCTACAACAACAGCTATTACACTGTGCAGCACATGCCAGGGTGACTAGAATAAGGTGCAGTGATGCTGTTCCCAGAATCCCTGTGAAACTGGAGATAACCCTGTGCAGGGCAGGTTTTCAGAGGCCACGTTTAACATCTCTAAAGATGCAAACGAGGGGCTGGGGAAACTCCCAGCAGAGCCCTGCTGCCTGGCGCCTGTCTGCATTCTTCCCAGGGAAATCCTGTAGCCAGTGGGTCCTGGGGTGTGCACGATGGAGGGGTGGAGGTTGCCACCTCTTTGTGTCAGTTGTGAATGATGTGTCTCTTTCCGATGTTCTGGATATAGGGAAGATTAATTCATACTGGATCAGAGCTATTAATAGGAAGTGAGAACCTTTATTTGTAGGAGGGACTGTTTGTCTTAGCAATATGAATGCAAAACGGAGATGGGTTTGTTCTCTCTCGGTTTGACTAGGGAAAATAAAATTTAAGATAAATGACAAATGTTGGTGCAAGAGCTACTGAGCAGGAACTAACCAGGACACTTCGGGGCTGGAAATGAAAAGATTTATAGCCAATAAACCAGGGAGGTTTATTTCCAAGAGAAGTGATGGGAGCAGGGGCAACACCTACCCCAGGGCACAGTTAGGATGCACTGGATGATTTTGTGAGATGTGTTAGGAGATTGAGGAGATGAGAAGGGGCAGACCAGTGGGTCAGGATGTCCTTTGTATCACAAGACAGACTTAGCAGGAATGCGTACAATTCGTTCCCTGGTATGGATATATAACGGTTTTAACGGGTAGAGAATTTCCAAGGAACACGTCATTCAGTGCTGCAATGCCTCTCAGCCACCCCAAGTGCACACAATGATCCTGCTTTAGTCTTTGCTAGTGACTTGGGTACAGGCCCTGACTGATGCATTACAGCAAGGCACATCACCAGCACACCAAGTGTCTCTGCTTTGCACTCACACTCCTTTTCAGCTTCTGCAACTGGGGAAACAGTCTCTAACCCTACTCCTCTGAGACACAGTGGCTTCATTGCAATTTCTGAAGTGTGGGTGTTATGTATAGATAGAAATATCGTGGAGGGGAAGGGGAAAGAAAGCAAAAATGAAGACTTAGGCATGCGGATGTGCAATTCCAGAGGTTTTTTTGCTTCTGGATAATATATTTGCAAACCAGGGGTGCAGCAGGGGAGGAGGGAGGGGTTTGTAAACTCTGTCTGTTGTGGAATGAATACACCCTGAACTAATGAATAGAAACAAGATGTTTTAACCACCACCTAGAGAGGTTGCTGAGTGGCCATAATCAGTGCTCCGTAGGAGGTGGCCAAAATGTCTCCTTGCTATTCATTAGGTCAGAAGAGCTTTCATTTTATAATGTGATCCTTCTTCCTGACCTCCTTTCTGTTCTTAAATGACTTCAGGACTATAAATTCCTTCCTAGAAATAGCATTATTTATTTTACTGTCTTGTGTTTGTTATGGTCAGTTGTGATCTTTCTTTAGGAGATGTCATTTTGAATCAAAATGGGATTTCGTGGCGACAGAGTTTGGTGCCCCCAGTTTTTATACTGAAACATGTTTTGCATGCGCTATGATTAGTTTGTTTGCGAAATGCTCCTGCTCTTTATAACCTGTCCATGAGAAATGTTTATGGTGTATTAGAGCTAGTTGTACCAACATTTCAGGGTTAGTTTGCTGCTGCTTTAAATATCAAGGAAGGTTTTCAGATGGATCCCTAAGGCCTTGGCTACAAAACTGAGCAATACGCAGCTCCGCAGGCACAGGCGTGCTGTAGCACTCTTGGGACTGCTTTCTTTCTCCTTTGGGCACACCAAGTCCTTTTCCCAGTGATAAATCAGGTGATTTCTGGTGCAATCCTACCCCTCACTGAAACCCCCGGTGCTGTAAGGAGCTCAGACAGCCACTGGAGAGCAAGGAAAAGCCTCCACAGTTATTACACTTCATCAGCTTCTCTAAGTACTTCCGGCAACTCCTTTTGGGACTTTTTAAACATTTGCATAGTTGTTGTCTTTGCATCCTTGTCAAAAGCACTGGGTATTTTGAATTCTATTTCATCCTTAGAAAGGGCTGGAAACTTCCAGCTAAACTTCAGTAGGGGATGTTTGCCAGGACATCAGGTGCCTCGTTCCCTGCAAGTTCATTTTGAATGTGGATGTCTTTGTACTGAGAGTGAATGACACGCTGCTGTTTGGATTGAGAGCCCTTCTGGGCTTGTCTGTGGGAAAAAAGTTTGGGAAGGGCAGAGCAGTTGCCTTGCAGTTTTACATCCCACTTTGTATAGACAGAGAAGGAAAAACGAATTATCTGTAGAGCGGTAGAGTGGGTTTCTGTGCAAAAACAAACAACGTGAACGAATGAAAGCTGTCTACCAGAAGAAACTGTGTGTGTAAAGGTCAGACTTTAAAAGGTTAATGATAAGGTGAGAGTTAGTTTAGAAGAAAAAGACAAAACCTTTGGGGGAAGTATGATCCAAACCTCATGAAACCTGGAGATCTGGAAATGACAGTTGTATTGGCAGAGATAGATTTCAGGGGGAAAAAGTACAGCGTCTGCCTCACCTTCAAAGGCTTTATTTGTAGACTTTAAGCCTGTAGAAAGGCTTAAAATGCTTACATATAGACAATTGTTCATATATACTTACTAATGGTGAGCTGAAATGGAAGCCGTATGTAGAGTTTGTCATAGCATGCGCATATCATTTACAAATATGGCAGCTGTCTAGAGACCACTATGAGAACCTAAAAATCCATTGTTTTGTCCATGGTACTGAGTTCCAGCAGAGAATTTGCCTGCATTATCATTCTAATCATTTATGGAAACCCTGCCAAAGGTAGTGGAAAACAGCTTTTTGAAAAATACAGGAATATGGCTTAACTAAGCAATACTGATAATGTCTGCAGTGGTGTGTCCTGGATGTTAAGAATTAAATGGCAGGTTCAAACCCAAACCAGCGGTTTGGGTTTCCGTATTTCTCAGGAAGTTACTGAACTTAAAATAATTTTTGTTGTTTTAATGGAAGCGTAATGAATGAATGAATAAACAAATAAAAGAACAAGGCCAATTTGCAAACCAACAGAGATTTTATGCTTTGTTTTATTCTTTGTTTATGGGGTTCATAAAAGTTCAGTTTATGTTTTACTGGGTCTGAGCCTCACACACTTCCAGGTTCAAGGCCAGACGTGGAAAGTACCTAAATGCTGTAAAAGGCAGTTTGAAAGATTGTCTGAGTCAGATGGAGCTGGAAAACCACAGAGGTTTCAGAGAGGCTCTTGGGAAACCTCCAGCTGAGATTCCCAGATAAACTGGGATTAACTTTGAGATGGTGTGACCCAGAAGTCGGACACTTAGGTTAGTAAGGTCTCCAACAAAATGTCCAAAGTTCTCGGAAGTTCTCCCAAGGTTAAGTGTGGGGGAAGAGGAATGGTGATTGTCAAATAAACCATATAATACAATGCTTTGTTTGTAGCTTTTGAGTTCAACAAGCATATCTGCTTTGAAGATCAGTGCTGTTCTGTCAAATCACTTAAGACTTGGTTCAGAGCCCATTTATATTAATGGAGTGACTCTCTTTGACTTAGTAAAAGTAGATACTTCCTATCAGTTTTGAGAGTCTTGCCAGCCAGCTTTTTGCTGCTGGTGTAATAACCAGGAACCAAATCTGGAAAACACATTTAGTGCTGGTACATTCAGATGGGTTTTAGCTCTACCTCAGTCACTCAGTGCAGATAGGGAGCTATTCATCTTAAGACAAACGTTTGCACTTGGTCAGATGAATGACTTGCTAGACTTGACTGTATAGGGTGTGTAGATATATGTATATAACCAAAATTATACTTCCATTTCAGCTACTGCTTAGCCCTGAAAGCCCCTAGAGTCCTCAGTAGTCTTGCTTTACTCTGGGTTGCCCAAGCGTCTTGGGTATCCTGCCAAGGTGTGTGCAAAATGTCTGTCGCATGGCTCAGCAGCTCAGCATCTCTTTCACACCACGGGTGTGTAACCCACATTCAGGCTTCAGAAATTAAGTGTTTTCCTCCCTCCATTCCCAGAGAGACATTTAGGAACCTTCTCAGAGCATAAGATACACTCTGACTACAAAACGCAGCCATCATTTTCTTTTCCAGTACAAGCGGAGGAGTCAATGGTGATGCAACAGCAGGGTGAGGCCAGGCAGATAGGGTAAGGGCACATTTTGAAAGCTAAGAGTCAGCCAGCAGATTTTGCAGAAGTATGTAAGTGGTGTGTATGCCAGATTCTGGCTGATTACAATGAACTGGGTGAAACTGTCCTTTAATCCCTCTGAACTCAAATTCAGGAGAGAGTTACCCTCCTTGCTCTTACTGTGTTGGATTTACACGTGCAAATACCTTTCAAACCTGAGCTTGCATCTTCTGCCCTCCAAATAAGTGCATTTCTTCTATCTTTTTTTCTAGCTTAATTTTACTGGGGTTTTTTTAAATGAAAATGACAGAAAGGAGGGCAATCAGAATTACTTGGTAGAGCACAGATGTTGATAACCACTTAACAAAAAATGTCCCTGGCAGATATATTTGGTTTACCTAAGAGTTAATGGAAAGCAGTGTCCAATTCCAAGTGTTGACATGATTTGTCAAGTTTGCCATTCTATATGTTTGAAGCTTCCTTTGAGGGGAGCTGACCCAAAACTGTAACACTAAATAAACACCCTCTTCAAATAACCAATGGCAGTTTCCTAAATTGCCAATCAAATCCATAAATAAAGACACAAGCTGAGCGTATTTAAGTCATGTTTAGCAGAACAGAACTAAACAATAACATTCTTGTTAAAATGTATTTTCATTTCAAAGCGGTTTTCCCGTGAACATTCCAAATGTAAACTGTCCTAAAGATTTCTAAATTATCTTTGCCTTTGCTTCTTGGTGGGTGGGGGGAAAGAATGAATCCGACGCTACATTAGAAACACTGAAGTTGGATATGAAAGTCACAGAGACACAATACTGCATATTGTCATAATTATAACTAATTTCTTAAAGAAAAAGAAGACCAGTTGACTTAGGTTATGAAGATTCTAGTATCTAAGCAGAATTTGAAGCAGTCTTATGTTGTAAAAGAAAAGGAAATGCATCTTAGTGTTTTGTTCACAGAAAACACTGCATCACTCTGAGCAGTGTTCCCATAAAACATCCTCCCGTTTTAGCATAGACATCCAGGACTGGCATCTACCTTTCCCAGGTACTCTGGGTGAACTCAAGGGAAAGAGAAATTCTGTAAATTGCTCTCTCTGCAGTCAGGGTTAAGCAGGAAACAGAGAGTGTGAAAGCAAGCAGGAGAGGGAACAACCTTCAGTTAAGTCTGGTTTCAAGTTCTGCCTTTCTGCCATATCACCCTGGCTGGGTTTCCCACTTCAGCCAACTTTTCCCTCATGTTGCTCCCAACCCCTTCCTGGTTTGTGAAATTAAGCCTGTCTTCCACTTGCTGTGATATTGTACTGTTCTTACTGTCTCTTTGAATTAGGCCACTGGGGAAAATGAAGAAATGCGTCAAGGAATCCAACTGCTTCTGAAATCCCCCTTCTTCTCCTGTTGGATTTGGTATTTTCATGAGATCCCTGGCTTCAGACCTCTTTTCACAAGGAGGTAATTCAAAACCCGTTGGAGTTAACAGACTGTGCTTCAGTGAGCTTTGGAATAAGATCTTATCTTTCACAGACATTTAATTCTTTCTTATTCAGATTATGCTCAGATGGTTACTGGAAGGTCTTGGAAATCCCAGCGCATCAGCGTCCCTAAAAAAGGCAGAGATTTCTGTGCAAAAGGATGGCCTGTAACACATGCAGCCTCATCTCGGAATTCATTGCTGGTTCCATTTCCATTATAGCCAGTGGGGGATGTTTTTGACAGTTGAAATAAAAAGGAGGCTAAAAGCCAGCAGAAATCTTTCTTGTATTGCAGTAGTCTTACATAGCTCCCAAAGATTATCTCCATCAGGCCCTTCCAGAGTTTTGAGTAAGAGAACTGGAGCAGCAGCACTGGTTTAGAGGGTAGACCTTGCCCACGACTCCCATTATTATCCTTTCTCAATTTTCAACCCATGCAGATTTATTCTTTATCAGAGTTAACCCAAACCTGTGTCAGGAGCCTCTTCAGTGAAGCCTGGCAGGAAAGCCCAGCCAGCACAGGCTTTCCCCCTTCCTCCTGGCGCAGTGAAGGGCTCAGGCCTGGGAAAAACCTGCCAAACGGGTTTTTTCCCCTCAGAATAGCCATGTTCACACCAGCAGTTTTGCCGTCACAGCAATGCCTCCCAAAGGAGATGCATTCCTTGGTCTCTAACTGCTGGCAGAGAGCTGAGCCTGATTGCACCCTGACACTGACAGAACAAGGTCCAGATGCAAATTCAATGGTATTTTAGGCTCTCCCAGTTGAAAGCTAAGCACTATCTCCAAGGGTGTTGGAAAGAGGCTCTCTCCCACTCTCCAGACTGCTGCTGGCCAGGAGATGAGCTCAGGAGACTCTCTGTACACCCCCTCCATCTGCTTCTGTTCCCAAACCTGGAATTAGTGTCATGGTGCTCAGAGAGATGTCATTCCGGAGTTTAGAGAGTTAATTTTGCCTTAGCATGAATCAATAGCTATCATCACATGATGTGGAGAGTCTGAAACCTCAAATCCATGCCAAAGTGCTCTGCATTACACACACACCTCTGTTTTGCCCCCAGGTGCAATACACAGTTTAGTGAGAGCAAGGATGCCAGTTTCTGTGCAGGTATTTCACATTATCACTTAGATTTGCCCCAGGGTAAAAAGGAGGAGGGGAATCCTCTGTTTCAAAAGGATATTTTAGTCCATGGGGCCACTGGGAATGTGTTTTCTTAAGTGCTATCTGCAAGCAACAAGAAACAAAAGAGTCGAGAAAGACTCAAACCAGCCTTTGTCACACACACCACAAAGAGCACATTTATTTTTAATCGGGTATTAAACCACAAGAATTAATCCACAATATTCAAACACTTGAACTCTGGGGGGGTTCAGAGTGCCTCACAAAAAATAATGATGGGTGCTAGTGAAAACAGTAGCTGGGAAAAAGCTGCTTTTAGTATTTTCTCAGGAGAAATCAGGGGGCTGGTAACTTCTGCAGCAGTTTGGGTCTGTTATTAAGAATTCACCAGATTTTGAATTCCCTGGGAAGTATGCTTCTGTCCCTCCCCAACACCATGAAAAGCTCTGAAGTTAGTCAGGAGGAGCAGGCTGTATGACAAGGAACCAGTGGAAACAAGGAAAAATGTGTTTACTTTTTATTTTATTCTCACCTTGCTTTGCATAATGAGCCTTCATCTGAGCTTGGAAAGCATTTAAAACTGTTGTGCCTGAGCACACGAGATACTGAAAAAAGCCAAACTAAGTTATGATCTTCCCATGTGAAAGGTGGGCAACAGTAGTAAGGGTGGGAGATAAAATCACTCCAAATTACCATGAGGCAGGAGCTGGCACACAGGCACTGCAGTGCAGCTTATGGATGCTAAAAGAGCCCCTTGTATTCCAGCAGGAAAATCCCATTGACTGGTAAGACTGGGATAAAACTAACGTTATACACCTATCTTCAGGTTTTAACTAGAACAGTGAACCTTTTCAAGGAAGGAGACTTCTCTCAGGGTGATCTTTTGCTTAGATTGAAAAGAAAGTTCTGCCGGGTGAGAAGAGTTGGCAGAAAATCGTGTATCACAGCAGTAAATCTTCTAAAATGTGTTTTTATAGCACCTTGTATCTGATATGTAAACTCTGCGAGGCAGAAGAACGACATCATTCCACAAAAGCACTCAGAGGTGGAATGATTAGCCACAAATCACAATGATTCTAATTTTATATTCAGGATTGTAAATCTGAAGTAGTCTTTGAAGCAGTGAAGATATCCTGAATTCACATGGGGTCAGCATCTGGCCACTGCCTGAAATGAAACTCGGGCCCTCTTTCCCTATTAGGGTAAAAATACTCCATTCAAAAGTAAAATACCATAAAGAGGGTGTTTCTAAAAGCAGATTCTTGGGTTTGGTATATAGTACCATTTGGGTTTGTGGTACTTATGAGGATATTAGTTGTGGTTGAAAATTTGTATACTGCAAGCCAAGATGAGGAATCTGGATGTGAGGCTGGGGACCTGCATCATGATACAGATTTTCTCCAATGTATGGATAAGTTTGACTCCACATTTTAATCTGAGATCCTCTTTAATATCTTAGCCTTATGTTAAGTAGTTTAGCTGGTAGAAGCCTGGGCTCTGACTCAGGCATCCCATTTAGAAAAATGGTGGTTTCCTTCCTTCCTTGGAACATAGACTTTGTCCTAAAATCTCTGTGGTTTACTCCAGGTCCAATGTACCCCATGTCTGTACTCCCATGCTTGGAAAATGGCACTAACATCATAGATGTAACTTCATAGGAAACTGGGAATTACTTCATTTGTATTTTGGTTTGGAAGAGGCTACAGGCGTAGTGTGATTTCCAGGCACGAGCGGGGGGACCATTTGTCAATTATATCATTTTCCAGATAGTTTCACAAAGTGTGTAGTGAATGTTAAAGAGCCAGTGAGAAGCTTGGGTGCTGCAGAGATGATAAATCATCATGTGAAATTCAATAGGAATTGTTTCTTTAGCTGTGTGATATGTGAAAACTGTGCTAGAGGCTATGTCTCTCAGAGCTGCCCATTACCTAAATTCCCTTCAGCTCAAATGTAAATCCTTTTAAGAGACTAAAGACACTTTGAAGTTGAAGAGTAGCTCCCAATGACAAATATATATTTTTTTCTAAATGTTGTTAGTTCTTTACTTCTTCCAACAAATCCTTTCTCCAGATTCTGTAAGATAGACCTGAACTATAATATAAAACAAGCCTAGAGTTATTAATATTTCTGAAACTGTCGCCTCCTGATCTCTCACAAGTTTGATTGCTATTGTTATTCTTACTTTGTTTTTCTTATGTCTTGCCATCTTTAATGTTGCTGGAGTGTGTGAAGAATGAAATCTGGGAGAGCACACAGAGGCTGCAGAGCAACGCTGGGTGCCAGTGTGCTGACAGCAATCAGGACCAGACGAGGAGCTCAGCTCCCCGCTCCACTTCTGTCCCCAGAAAGGTTGGAGTAGCATGAGCTGAGGTGGGAACCTTTCATACACAAAGGCTGTGCACCCTGTGGGAGAAAGCCTGCTCCTTTTCTGGTGAAAAGAAGCAAAAGGAAGTTTTTTCGCCTTTTTTGGTGAAACCAGATAAGTCAGCTGGGTTTTGGAAAGCACCAAAAATTAAGTGTATGGAAGATTTGAGCTAGCACATGCAGGTTATCATAGAAATTTCTTGTTGGCAGAAATCTGTACTTTCAGCTAACAATTAATTCTTCTAAGAATTTTCTTTCGCAATTTTTCTTCAGGAAATATGATGGTTTTTTTCTTTTCCACGGGGAAATGTAAAATTCTTTTAAAGGTTTAGCTGCATACTTGGGTGAAAGATCTTGAGTTTGTTACAAAGCAATTTTATGAAGTAGATATTTTGGGTTGAAAAAATCCAAAAGAGAACAGTTTTGAAGCTGCCACTGTGCTCCATGGAATTCCTCCAGACACACATAAACACAAACACACCCTTGTGTTCCCTGTATGACAAAATGTGGACAAACAGTTCCCACTTGGATTAATAGAAGCTGTATGTCTGTAACTTCTGTGTTGTTAAGCCTTTCTCTTATATAGGAACAGACTTCCTAGAAGGAAAATAATACTCAGACTGTTGAGAAACCCACAGAAGCTGCCTCTGAGTGGGAAGGCAAAATCCCACACTTAGTAGAAAGCAGCACGGATGTCGTAGTATTAATCTTTGTAAGTGGAGAACTTTACCTGCAGGAGGTTTTGACCAGAGAACAGTAGTGCAATTTTCCTGTATCCTTTTTTTATGTTCACTTTGCTTTCTTCCGATGCAATTACTATTAGAGTTTTTTATCTTGGGAATTGAGGGTGAAGCTCTCCAGGAGAGGAGAACAAATGAGCTTGGAGAGCCCCAGTTTCAGTAGCTGAGAGTTCAGGTGCTCTGCATTGTTTTGCTGTGCAGGGATAGGGATGACACTAGGTGGGATGCAAACTTCAGATTTGAGCCTACCTTAATGTCAGAGCTTTGTGGATTTTGCTAATTATTCTCTTCTGAAAAGCCAGCCTGCTCTGATTCCCTTCTGGGCTTTCTCAGTTTCAAGACCTCAGCTCATGTAAGCCATGAAAGTTAGTGCTTGGACACCATTTTGCCTTAAAGGACTATTTAAAAGTCTCAGATCATTTTTCCTTTGTAAGATGAGTTGCTAAAACCAGAAAATGCAGAATTCAGGATGGGGTTTTTGTTAGGTTTTTTGTTGTTGGTTGGGTTTTTGTTTTCTTCTTCACAGGGCTGGAGGTCACCATGACTAACCAAAAAGGTATTCCCATGTCCTGATACTGTTTTGCAAACTGTTCTATATTAAATATCATCCCTCTAGTGAAAGCTGTCAAAACACTTTCATCTAACCTTCATCAGGAGAAAAATCTAAGTGATGCCACATAACAAACATCATGCAAATAACTGTCAGGGTTCATTAAATCTCCTTTGAAAAAAATGTTTTCTCCTATGCTTTGGGTATTTTAAATTTTTAAGGTGTCAATTTGCTTCTGGAACTTTTAGATCTCACTGTCATTAATTTTAATGGAAGCTTTAAAATGCAGAATACTAGAGAGTATTTTAGAATCATAGAATCATAGAATAGTTAGGGTTGGAAAGGACCTTAAGATCATCTAGTTCCAACCCCCCTGCCACAG
>JANEMJ010031723.1:0-12738 GCA_024361745.1 Cacatua alba | reverse complement strand
AATGAAAGAACAAAAGAACGAGAAAGAACAAAGAAAAAGAAAGATAGAAAGAAAAAGAGAAAGAAAGAAAGAAAGAAAAGAAATAAAAATTAAGAAATAAATAAATAAAAAAAGAAAGAAAAGAAAGAAGAAGAAATAAAGCAAAAAAGAGAAAGAAGGAGAATACAATAGAAAAAAAAACTTCTGCTGGATTCATTTTGATATGCTAACTTTGCCAATAAAAATGTTTAAACCTCAGTTACAACTCCCTGGGGAATGACAGCTATTATCCTCTATTGAGTTGGTGCTTACCATACAGAGCCTGAACAATTCATACAGAAAAATAAACCATAACATTCCTGTTTATTATTACTTTAGCTGAGAGGTGCTGACATTAAACAGTTCTGCACTGCTGCTATAAATCAGCATGTTGTGTATGTTCTCAGCATGGGACTAGTACTCCCTGGTAACAGCTCTCATCAAGGCAACCAGCTGTCAGAATTCTTCAAACTAAACTGTTATTACTGTAGTATTCATTAGTCAGTTACTGACTATTAAGATATTTTTATATCAGAGCCATTGACATTGGATATTGCTTTTTAATATGCAAGTTACATATAAACATGATGAAGTAGTTCATGTGTGGTTGGCGGCTTCTGTTATAGCTTTCTCTCCCCTTTGTAGAGACTACAGTGTTGGAGATAACATCCTGGTCTGCATTAAAATTAATTTTCCATTTAAAAGTCTTGTATTTCTGCTGTGATTGATGGGCTGTTGCCTTAAGCAACCAGCATTTGTACTGCAGAGGTATAACGTAATAGAAATGGGATGTGTAATAGATGTTTTGATCATGATACAGAGTGACAAAAATTAGTAATTTTAATTGCATTCCTGTCCATACTAGACTTCTGGTCATTTTGTTTAGATAAGAATCATGTAAATGCAGTTGCAAGAAAGATATGATTCAAAAGCTTTTAATACACAATTTAGTTTTTTGTTTGGTACAGCAATGTAACTCATTTAAATTAGATCATTCTTAACATTTCAGCAAAGTTTCGTTTTGTTTTGGTTTTGTTTGGTTTTGTTTTGTTTCGGTTTCTAAAATATCGATTAAAAGTTATCGTGTTTCCCACACAAAAAAGTATTTTCATCCAGGATATTTCTCTTGCATCCAAATAGAGATGTGCAACTTTAAGTTTTTCTTCCCTTTCTCTGCATTCACTTGCTTGGGGAGTTTCTATGATGACAATCCTGTTTGCACTTCAGACTTCCCCTTTATTCTCTGGATAACTTTTGGTTTAGCCTTCTTTATCTCAAATATTGGTTTGATCTTGTTTCTAACTGTGTGTTCCCCATTTTATGCTATGTGGACATTAGTGAGGCATTGTAGAATTTACACTATCACAGCTGTAAGGTTTTGTTGCCTTGACAGAGCTCCTTTAATTAGGAAAAGTCAATTTTCTTAGCATTACTCCACATTAGCAGGCACAGAAAAGCTTTCTACAGGACTACGCTTAAAAATCTGTATGTGTCTAAACAGAAGTATTTCCCCATTGATTTATCTCTAGAAACTGTAGCAGTGAGTTGCAAGTGCAGCGGTAACTAAGGCAATATGGCATATGTATTTCTCTGTACCATGTGAAACACCTTGAAGATATTCCTAACCAGAAACATATCATGTACTCACATATCAACACGCTGATAAAAACTTTCAGTTTCCTACTGATAGAGCTAGAGGTCATAGAAAGAGTGTCATACTATAAGTTGGACAACAGTGAAAATAACATCAGAATCTCAGCCAGAGTCTTATCTGTTGTGTGCATATAACACCTAGCTCCATGAACTGCTTCACATGCCCCTGAAAAGAAATGCACTTACTGGCTTGTGAGTACATTTATTCAGGACACCGAGAAGAGGTATCTTCCTCCTCTCTTCCATTAGTTACAAACATATGCCAAAGCTTTAGAAGAAGCAAAAAAACCTAAGAGATGTTGTGGTCACATTTTCTCTAGTGGTAGTCTAAAGTAGTTTTACTGAAATGAATGGAATTAGTAAGATCAGAAACCAAACAATAGTCCTGAGAATACTGACTGAAAGAAACTCAGACAATGTATCTTTTCAGAATACCGTGAAAAAGAAAGTTGCACACCATTTTTGGCTTATAGCTGAAATAAATCCGTGTACCTATGTGGTGGTGAAAACCCTCCATTACATAAGAGAAAAAAGATTTTTGTGCCTTACTCATGCTTTTATAGGAGGTTAACCATAGAGTTAATGAACAAGAAGAGATTCTTACTTGTCCCGTTCGTCTCTCCCTTCCCCCCACCCCCTCCATTTTGATGGTTAAGCACTAGAAATAGTTAGAAAAAAGAGAATTGAGAAAATCACCCTGGAGAAAGAAAAAGTCAAGACACTTTATGCAGATCAAGCCCCTATGTAAGTTACGTTATGACATTTAACAGGTATATAAAGGAGTTCTGTATTCCATACAAAGTTTAGCTTTCTGAACGTCTCTGAACGTGGGTTAAGAAAGTGGTGCTTAATCACTATTTGGGCAGAGTCATGAAGGTTTTCTCCTGCAGTTTTCTGGTGTATGCCAGTCCAGACTGGCATGCTGCCCTCACTTTTTACCTTACTCAGGCATTTTTATATCTACTTACCCAGTTATGTGATTCAGAGTTCCATATTTAGCAGTTTCACATAAACCTAGGGCTGCATAATTATATCTAGCTCTATTGTGGACAGGCACTGGCAATGTTTTTTAGACAAATAGTGCTCCTTCAAATTTCGCATTCACCTTACAAGCTTGTTAATTTTCAGTTGTTTCTAAACACTGTCAAAATGTCCTTGGATTTCTTTTGAAGGCTAAGAGTAGTGAAAGCTGCTAATACTACACTTAAATTTCAGCAGTACCTCAAGTTGGATATAAAAATACTTTCTAGATAATTTACAAGAGATGTAAATCTGAAGCCTCAGACAGGAAGAAAAAATCTAATATGTTGTGTAAAAAGATGTATCCAGCTAGTTTGGACCCAGAATAAAAGTTTACCCCACTGGGAGCAAGTTACTGCCAGCAAGTCGCACATGCATAATGAATAAGACAGTAAAAATATGCTTATGGAAGTGTGGTGGCAGTTCTGTGTCCATAGACATCCATCCCAAAGGTACACTTGTGCATCTGTTATATATTTTGGTATTGTTTCTTCTTCAGCTTCAAGTTATTTAGGAAGGTGAGAATCTATGCCCAAAAGACCATAAAGAGAGAAAAAGTTAGAAATGGCCATAAGGCAACAACATGAGTGGCTAGAAAGATTTATCATCAGGAGGAGCAGAGAATATTGTAAATACCCTAAAAGACTCTGCAGTGGATGAAGGCTGCTTTGCTGTTCACTCTCCTATTAAAGTCAAGGGTGAGTTATGTTTTCCCTGCCAACTCAGTGCCCAGTCTGCTCTTCTGACAGAGCAGAGCCTAGTGATTTTCTGAAGTGGAGCAGCCTCTTCTCCAATAGCCAGTTTTCTTTTTCTTCCTCATTATTTCCAAGACTGGCAAAACGAAAACAGATACTAAGTTTACCGCAAGTCTCTATTTGCTCAGCTAGAACAGGCAGGGGCAAATGGGAGTAGAAGGGCAAGAAAAAATGCAGCAAAAACCCCTCCAACAATCAAACCACAAGAGAAAGCATCCATATGTTATTATGCAGTACTTTATACTGGTTATAGAAACTCCTAAATTTTACTGACAAAGCTTGAGTCTAAAGGGTTAACAGAATCCAATGCTCTGCTACCCTTAAGTCAGCATGACCTGTTCTTTGCATACAAATGAGTGAGTCTCTAGCCCACTGCCTGGGTTAGCTGTTTTCTGCTTTGAAGATAGTGAATATACAAAGCTCAACATCCAGGACTGTAATGTAAAGTTTATCTGCAGCAACTGGACAGAAACCCTGGTCTCCAGAGCTTAAACAGAAAGTGCTACAAGAAATGAAAATTTAGATCAAATTATACAGATGAAAGGAGATCAAAAAGATAGAAAACATGACAACAACACGCACACCCAGCAAAATGACACTCTTGATATACTATCTGTTTTTCAAGGTAAAGAATGGGAAGTTCAGTACACATTGTTAACCAAGAGACATGCTTTGAAGCTGTGTAGTGAACTATAAGCAATGCTAAAGAGCTGTATCCTGCCATGAAGACAGTTTGTGTGTAGGGCAGTTCAGAAGCACATATTTACAGGAACTCAAAAGGCTAGATGTATCACTACCTGAAACCAGATGCCAGTTCAAAGTAAAATTGAACTCATGTACACAATAGGTAGCTGCTCAAAGATAAAGAATTGATGTAGCCACAGGTGACCCAGATAAGACAGCTTTCTTCCACCTTAACTGTTTTTCTTTGCCTCAACTGTTATTGTAGAAAAGTTTCTGTGGCTCCACCAGATCAAGCTTATGTTGAAAAAGTTTCATCAGCTTTATCAGGACTAAGCTAAATGCTGTCTATGCTATACAAGATAACTGTCCTGTGCTATAAAGAGTTAGATCCATTAAATCAGTGTATAAATGAGGCAGCTGTTCAGACTTCTTCATGCTAAATAAAAGTAACAGTGGCAAAATAAACTCCCTCTCTACAGCCTAGAAGGAGAAGCTATTTAGGACCCACTTTCAAACATTTAATTTTATGGATGATGAAAACAGAAAAAAATAAGTGGATTCTTTTTGGCAGATTTTGTTCTAGACGTGAGCTCCAAGGTGTTTCCATAAAGCTGATATTGCTGTAGGACAGCTTACATAGTGTAGGTGCCAAAAGGAAACCCCAAAAATTTTTCACACATTTATTTGCAGATATGGAATTAAAATCAAATATAGTTAAGAGCATCCACCGTTCTCACAACAGCTGCTTCAATGTCTTAATGCATACCACACTGCCAGTCAATAGCAAAAGAAATTGGCATCTCTTTTATGCTTCATTCTCTCTTCCCTTCTTACATTTGACAGGGCTTCTCCTCTCCTGGAAAGTAAGCCATAATACTCTACTGCTGTGCAGAAGCTGAAAATATACACATCAGCCTTTTTCCTTCATCAGGAAGAGAAGACAGCAGAAAACGCTCATTATTGCTAACTGTGAGATGTAGAGCAAAAAATGATTCAACCAGCAAAATTATTAGACTGATGTGATGTTTATAGGAGCAACCAGAGGAAGAACTCTCTTCTTAGTGTTAAGAAAGCTCCTTTTGGCACATGCTTTCCATTGATTTGTTTACTGACCTAAAATAGTCTTCAGAACTGGACAGACTGTGGCCCATTGCAGAAATCAGGTATTTTCAGGGAAACCATATACTCAATCAACACAAAACATTGCATGTATTTAAACCAGCGTCAACATTATTCCTAATGTAACTGTCTGATATTCACCACTGTGGCAAGGCGACATGTTTTTAGGGCAGTAGAATTTTATGTGCAGGTGTTACATATTCATTTCACAGCAAATAAAAATTTACAAAAGCTATCTGTGCCAAAAATACCGGTATGTAGTACAGTGACTAAATTCAGAGCATACTCACAACTTACAACTAAAATGCTCCAAGTACAGATACTAATTCTGAAAAACTATGGCTTAACTATTATTCCAAGGCCTACAGGAAGACTATGTTTCCATTTCTATAAGCTATGAAACACACAGATGGAAATAGCCTTCAGGAAACTAAATTTTATTTTTGTAATAATGAAGTGTTGGAGCAGGCTGTGTTGAGAAAAAACATGCTTTAGATAAGTGAAACCTGGCAGCCAGATGTCTGAAGTTACGGAGCCTCAGAAGAAAGAAAGAATGGGTGTGAGAAGAATGAGGTTACTTCAAGAAGTGAGCAACTGGTTTTTACAAAACAAAAAATGTTTTAGTCTTTACCAAAAAAATTAAAAATCATATCACAGGCTCTGTAAGTACAGAGAAAGGAAAATTCTTTCCTTCTTTTAAGCCTATAAGAAGTATAATGGAGATGCAAGGACAACATAGGATGACTGTGGTTGGTTGCCTGGATGGAATGGTATAGTGTGAAGTGTGGTCTGTTTTTTAATTCCAACCACAATCTTCCAACAAGGATCTGGAGAAGGCAGCAGTAGGAACTGGACTAATTGTAACCACATTGCTAAGCCAGCTACAGAACGTGACCCTAAGGTCTGAACACAGCATTCTGCATGTGTCTTTCCTGTGAAAGTCAGAAAAACAAGAAATGAGATTCTCCCTGAAGAAGTGAGGAAATAGTCTCAGTCTTGGATATTAGGAAGATATGTCAAAATGTATTTATGATATAGCTGGGGTTTTGGTGCTTAAGGAGTTTTAGCATTGCATGCATCTACTTTATCTCATGTATACATCCAAGAAAACTTCAAAATATTTTACCTTAGCTAAACAAGACAGGGTTTTGCAGTTTTACTATGTCAGCAAATTCTCTCTTTCAAGAACTAGAAATGTTTTTCTTCTCACTCTTTAAGACTGGACTGCTAGGCAAGGTTTTCCCCTGCTTTCCCTATAGTTCCTCCTAGCACCATTCACCAGGTTACCATAACAGTCATGCTAGCAACAAAATATTATACATACAGAGCGCTTTCTCACTAACAAATGCGCATTCTATAGTCATTATAAGAAAAGGGATCATTTTTTTGATAGCAAACTGTTTTGCTATCTTTTTAATCCATTAATAAGGAGAAATTGGGTGGGTCACAGTGGCACATTCAGCATTATATTGAATCAAAAGTGACACTTCATGATGGAAAAGTTTACTGGGAAAAGATGGCCTGTGCTGTATAAGTTATTGACTGAGAGTTCTCAAAATGTCTTACATGATGAAGTTGCTGCTGCATCTGCAACTCATTTCTGGTGCCACAACTTTTTCATGGTGTGCTTAGTAGCAAAACAGTGTGGATGTTCTAAATTTATACTTTGTCATAGCGACCAGCATTCTGAGTAAATCAGATATCCGAAGATCAAAACAAAGTTTCATATGAAAGTGAAGTATTTGACAAGAAAGTGCGTAATCAGTATTTTGTATCAAGAAATTGGGTTGATCATCCTCTCACTGCTAAGATTTCCTTGATTTTAGCTAGTCGTCTTTCTGACGTTGTTAAGTAAAACACAGAAAACAAGGCTGCAGCATATTTTTTAACATGAAAATATTTATTGCTGAGAAAAGTTCTACTTCAATTTGAAAAAATCATTTAGAAAGACATTAATGACAATGGTTGGTTTAGTTAATAACTATATGGAAAAGAGAACACATTCAGTGTTACTTTTTTAGAGCTATTTTAAAGAGCAGTGCTAACATGCTGATCTCACTGAAATCAAACCATGTTCCCTAGACAATATCCCAAAGTTAGGATGGCATCTAGTCTTCTAACACTTTGCAAGGTTAAGGGCCTGTTCTTTACTGTTCATCACTTGGGACTTGGGACATGCAACTACTCATTTTCAAAGAAACAGTTTGTCTGCTTAAGGACCTCCATATATGCTTGTTATCTGCTTGCTTATTTAAATGCAGGCATTCTCGGATGACTGCTTAGGACTATCTACTGAGCTCACAGTAAGTGAAATCTGGTTGAAGCCAAATGATTCCCGACTGAATCAGTTTAACCCAAAGCCATTTGTTCAGTTCTGGCTGACACAGGGTAACAGTCTTTCTTTCTCAAGTAATGTTTGAACAAAGGGGAGGGAGGAAGAGAAAGAAAGAAAGTCACAACCTTATAAGCATTCTTAAAGTGTGAATGCACAATATTATTTCTATCAAACAGCTTATATTTAAAATATAAGGCAGTAACTACACAGAAAGAAAACCCCCTGTATAATCTCTGTGCTATTTCCATAAAGATTGACTGTGACTTAAAAGAGCTGGAGGTTATTAACACCGTAAATCTTTATGAAAGAGATTTCAATTGCATTCAGAAAAATCAGCATATCATGGATCTGACATAAATTACAGACTTTCAGGCTATGTTAGAATAATTAAATCATTCATTATACCTAAAGTTATAAGACTGACCTTAAAAGCCACCCCTCCTGACACCCCACTGCCGCTCCAAATAAAAAATCTAACTATTTGATCAAGTCCATCTCACCCTCCAGTCTGGCAAGCTGATTTTTTTTCCTGGAATAATTTTAAGTTAGTGGAACATTTTTAATCAGTGCACAACATTGAATCAATTCTGTGTGGAGAATTTTCTGAATGAACCGAAATTCATCTGTGTTATTTATAGTAATTGGAAAAACATTTTCACTATAAAAGCACTTCTTATTTTTGCTAAGGCCCTTAATCTGACTGTATTTAACCATGAAATTAACTTTGCACCTGTGTGTTCATTGTTTACATTGTTACGTATAACAAGTAAGCTCCTCAAAGGAGTCATGGTTAGAGGCAAATTAGACCCAAATGTTTTTAATGAATGCCACACTTCAACATGTTGAATGTACCAATTATGTACAACTGAAGAAAGTCTAGAAGGTCGGCATATGAATTATTACTCTTGCATTAAATTCACAATAAGCACTGTTAATTTAATGCGAAAATAACTAGAAGGTGTGCTGGAGCCTGTAAGATTAGAAGGGTGTAGAAACTCCTTCAGACTTGAGATCCTAAGACTCCCTCTATTACATTTTGTACTTCCTCTGTGTGATGATTGGGATATTCATCCATATCATTTTTGCAGTTCTCTCCCTGGAAAAAGGGCTGTGCAGGGGAAAGAGACATCTGGAGATATTATGGTATGCATAAGAAATACAGATAGAAAAATAAAGGTCTAATTTACTGCAGGGCCCTACTCCCACCCCCCACCTGCTAAACTAGACTAACTCAAACACTTAGTATCTAACTGTATTTTTTTAAACCAACTTAATTCCAATCACTTTATTGTAGCATAAAAGTTATGCAATTCATATGAAAAAGGATTAGAGGTTTACATTCTTACAAATTATTTAAAATATCATTGTAGCAGTACTGAAACATCAGTTGGACTAATAAAATCAATATGCTTATACATTCCATTTTATTTACTAGTAAATAATAAATGGAGCATTTAAATTGGAATGCACTTTTAACAGTTTCTAAAGGAGAAGAAGCTTTCATTGTAAAGCTGACTTAGTAGAAACTTGAAATGTAATTTAATGATTGACTGAACTGGTGCACAAATTGCTGCAACTATTACATGGCAATAAGTTAAAACACACTTCAAAAATATTATTTAAGATCATACTGAAGTTTGATTTTTTTTGCATTCTGCAGAATTTAAAGAAATACCTAATTTTTGATACACCCATTATCCTTATTTCCTATTTTAGAGGTTTTGCAAAGGAGAAGACAAACTTATAATGAAATCACTATAGGGAAATGCTTATGCTGGCTGGACTTGTAAGAAGAAAAAATGTTGACACAGAGAGAGGTTGGTAAAATTCAAAGTAGAAGCAGCGTATAGTAAAATACTGCCTCTTAATTGCATTTATGTCTTCACACCACTGGGGAGCTAAAAAGATTACTAGGCTACAGACAAGAATGTATTTTACACACTTCCACACATTACAATTATGGTATTTTGAAAGGCGTGACCTGACTTTACAAGCTGAGTACTGAGGAGTCATCAGCTGTGTAAACACTAGCCTTAACCTTTTGCTTGGACTATCACAACTGTTATTTCTTGTCTTTTAATTACCTGCTTATTTCTGATCATTGATTTTCTAAATGCAAAACAGACATAAGATCTAAACTGCAGGTCTTGTATTAAATAATTGATACTAATGTTTTGGACCTCTGCAAAACT
Organism: Cacatua alba; assembly: GCA_024361745.1. Taxonomy (NCBI): domain Eukaryota; kingdom Metazoa; phylum Chordata; class Aves; order Psittaciformes; family Cacatuidae; genus Cacatua; species Cacatua alba. The sequence continues at coordinate 2,962 of JANEMJ010031723.1, read as the reverse complement.
TTTCAGTTCTCCCGACTGCCTGTGAATTTATTTTATTTTCCACCATACTACAGTCAACTGTGAAATCTACCATACAGCAAAAATCTGGAAAATGTAGATTAAAAACAACGAGGGACTTGTTGTGTAGCAGAAGTAATCAATGTGAATTATCAGATAATGCTTCAAAAATCAATAAGAGAAAAATGTTACCCTTGTTAAGTGTCATATTACAACAGTGTTTTGCTGAAAACTGTTGTCTACATCCAATTTAAGAAGACATCTGCACGTGTTTGCTTAAAACAAAAGGGTGGTTGATTTAATGAATTATTTACAGGCACACAATATGGCAACAGTACCATTATGAACTCTCTTCTAAGATCTCCTCTGGCTACTCCTGGCAGGGTGTCAATTTGCCTGGTTTTATGGTAGGTGCATGAAATTATAGTGCTATTCTCTGAAATAAGATTCTGCTACTTTACTTGCCAAACATTAGCAAAATCAATGAACAAACCACAGCACCCTTACATCTCTGGTGAAAGGCTTATTTCTTAACAAAAGAGCAGTGCTTATGAACATAGTTTTAAACCAAAATCACAGATTTACCCCAGTTAGGTAGTTTCCTAAAACTACCGAGCTTTAGAAAATATTCTTGATAGTAATAAGAGCTTGTGAACAGCTTTTAAAAAGAGTCTTTTAAACACAGAGATAATTTTTCATGAACTTTCCTTATTCTGCAGCAGCATATTAAGGGCCTAACAGGCAATAATACCAGAATTACTGAATTACAGAAGCCAGAAAAATAAAACTATTTGCCATCAAGAATCCACAAGTACAAGGACTTTCTCTGAGCAGCAATGGCTACAACTTTCAAACCTCTTAGGCTACTAAAGCATCTAGACCTCTTGTTTGCAAAGTTTAGAGAGGCCACCCCACCACTTCATTCCAACAAATAAGGTGGGGAAAAAAAGACTTAATGAAAATATCCCACACTTCTATGAACCCACTGAGCAGTTACTAATACACTTAACATTCTGAGACTCAGAAAGTCCTTGGTCAGAGTAAGCATTACTTAGCAACAACTAAAAACATTGGTATTATCAGCGTTGTTCTCAGGCTGAAAGTTAAAAACACAGCACTACACCAGCTACTGAGAAGGAGAGAAAAAAATGACTGCCACTGCTGAACCCAGGACACCACTATAGGAATAGAAAAGAAAAATCCAGTGTAGATTCCCCAAAGCTCTGCTCCTAATCGCATACTGTTTTAGTCACTAATGACCTAGAAAAATGAAGTAGAACATAATTAGTACTTCTGAAGATGACACCAGGTTAAAAGCAGTTGGAAGTACTGGAGGGCAACTTTAGAATGCAAAAGTGATCTTGACATATTGGATAATGTCCCTGGTTCAGCTGTAACAGCTGTCTTTCTCCTTCTTAGTTGCTGTGTTTTTGACTTTAGTCTGAGAACAACACTGATAACACAATATTTTAGTTTTTGCTAAGTAATGCTTACTCCGATCAAGGACTTTTCAGTCTCATGCTCTGTCAATGAGGTGGGGCATGGGAAGCTGGGAGTAAGCAGAGACAGGACACCTGACCCAAACTAGCAAAAGGGTTATTCCATACCACAGCACATCATGCCCAGTCTATAAACTGGGGTGAGCCACCCAGAAGACCCAGGTTGCTGATTGGATCAGGCTAAGTATCGGTCAGCAGGTGGTGAGGAATTGTATTGTGCATCACTTGTGTTTATTGTTTTCTTTTCCTTTTCCCCTTTTAGTTTTATATTCTCTCCTCTTGCTATTCCCCTTATTATTATTATTGTTGATGGCAGCAGTAGTAGTTTTGTATTATACTTTAGTTACTGGACTATTCTTATCTCAACCCCTGTGATTTACATTCTTTCGATTCTCTTTCCCATCCCTCTGGGAGCACGGGGAAAAGGAGCGGGGGGCAGTGAGTCAGCAGCTCCGTGGTTCTGAGTTACTGGCTGGGCTTAAACCATGACAGTTCTTTACAAAACATTATTCTTTTCCTTTAGTAGGCACAGTCATTCACATGTGGGACAGGGAATAGTGGCAGTACTGCACAAAAGGATCTGCAGGTTATGCTTAATCATAAGAAGAACATCAATCCACAATGTTCTGCCACTGAAAGGAAGACACTCAAATTATCAGGTGCACAAACTATAGCAATGACCTCAGAAAAATGAAGTAACACCTCTTCTTTTCACTACCACTGTATTAGCTCCATTTACCTTACTCCAGGAAAGACATTTTTCTAAACTGTCTCCAACTGGTCTGTAAGAAAAGCCTGAAAAACATGGGCCACAAAGTCTGAATAAGCTGTAATACTTTATCTGAGGAACAATAGACAAAGGAGAGCCCAAACCTTCAAACCTTTGCATACTGAAGTACTTTTCACTCAATATTAGTGACAGCCAGCATGGCTTCACTAAGGAGGAATCATGCCTGACCAATGTGGTGGCCTTCTATGATGGGGCTACGGAACCGATGGACAGGGGCAGAGCAGTTGACGTTATCTACCTGGACTTGTGCAAAGCGTTTGACAATGTCCCACAGGACATCCTCGTCTCTAAATTGGAGAGACATCAATTTGATGGATGGACCACTCAATGGATAAAGAACCGTCTTGATGGCAGTACGCAAAGAGTTGTGGTCAGCATCTCAACGTTCATTGGAAAACAGTAACGAGTGGTGTCCCTCAGGAGGTGGTGTTGGGACCGGTCTTGCTCAACATCTTTGTCGGCAACATGGACAGTGGGATTGATGCACCCTCAGCAAGTTTGCCAATGACACCAAGCTGTGTGGTTCAGTTGATATGCTGGAGGGAAGGGATGGGGTCCAGAGAGTCCTTGACATGCTTGTGAGGTGGACCAATGCCAACCTTATGAAGTTTAACCATGCCAAGTGCAAGGTCCTACACCTGGGTCAGGGCAATCCCAGGCACAGCTACAGGTTGGG
>JANEMJ010031717.1:0-77435 GCA_024361745.1 Cacatua alba | reverse complement strand
TTATGCATTCCTATGGGCTGGGCCAATCATGCATCTGAATTTATCGCATTAACACCTACAAACATTGATAATTTATATGTGAAATATATAGCTGCTAATTTTTCTGCTGTTACACCAGCTTAATGGCACAATTACCGCTATGAACTGTAGCGAAACAGACTAAGTCTTTAATTCTTAGTACCTGTTAAAAAATAAAATCAACAGCACTTTTATTGCATGTAAATGACATCCAAAATTAGCACCAGTGTCTGAAAGTTACTTTCTGATCGGCTTATCTTGTAGTATGGACACAACTTCACAGTTCTTGCTGAAAGCCAATTCACAGAATTCAAACTGAAGAGCAAAATTTTTCTGTGTAGATGTGGCAAATTTGTCTAACACTGAATGTTTACACCACATATTTAAATATGAAGTGAGATTACCTTCTTCAATTGAGTTTCCATCTTCAAACATTCTTCCTTTTTCTGTTCCAATGCAATTTCTAGGGTCTTGAGTCTGGAATCTTTCTTCAGTCCTGAGGAAGCTAAGGATGAAGCATGTTCCTTCAGGTCCAGTAATGATGACTAAAACAAAAGATGTAAAATAACTATCAAGTAAATACTCTCTATGTGCAATAGCTAGTTTCTTTTTTATCTTTATTTTCTTCCTATCCTTTCACACTGTGTGCAGGTCCCAACTTAGAATAACGTATTTTGTCAGGATGTTCGTGGCACTGATTTAAGACAGCGCGATTTAATTCAGGTTTTCAGGATCAGAATAAAACCTCATTTAAATTAATTTCAAAATATTTTTTAAAGATGGAAGATTTTGTAAACGGGAATTTGCATTTCATGTTTCAGTCATGTTTAAGAAAATTTGGTTTTAATTAAAATGCTTTTAAAAAATCATATATGCATAACTGTTTTGGCCATTGTATCTAAAACTGAGAGTGTTCAAAGCTTTTCTATATACCGCTGCTATGGGATGAAACCGATCCATGCTACCTACCACCAAAAGACATCTCAACTTCTTGTTTCGTGAACCATTTTAATGTTTTTTTTCCTGTCAAATGTTGCCTTTCATGTAGACAAAATCTTAGCCCTTCCTGGATGCGAGTTTTTTCTTTTGTATTGCTCTATTGTGATTGTGTTTTGAAAAAGATAGTAAGTAAACTTGAATGTTACAATTCCAAGAGAGGAACAGAGAATGTTTCTATTTCTCTAATGTAATTAGGTTAATTTCTCTAACCAACTGGCTCATTACCAACAAGCAATTTAATTATCAAAAAAGAACACTTCTCAGAGTCCAAAGAACTAGCTACACTGTCTGCATAAAGGAATAAACATTATCTGCATGCTTTTAGCACCTGCAGCATTGACCCACCTCTGTCCTTTCCTCCCTATAGTTAGGCGGCAATAAGCTTGTTCTCTGCCTTCAGCTGTCTATAAGCAGAGCTCCAGTAAATGCTATCACTGACCATCGCTCATTTGCTACTAATATGATTAACTGCTGCAAAGGGGACTGCGTGCTATCCATAAACAGGTGATTCTGAAATGTTTATGCTTGGAAAACTTCTCAAACAATCTATTTTACCAGATAAACTTGTTGAAGGACCACTACTATAAAGGAACGGTTTTCTTCATCTCAAACATAACACACACATATATAATGAACAATTCTAACACAACAGATTCATTCTGCTGGTCAACCTCTTTCTCTGTGAGATCTCCTTGTAAAATGCTGACTCTCTCTTTCAGGTCCTTAATGTCTTTTTTGTAGTTGTCGATCTCTTCCTGTTTTTCTCGTTCATCTCTGTCACGCTGCTCCTTTAGGCGCTCAATGGTCCTTTCCTAACAAAAGAAAGCACTCTGTGAAGAAAATCTCTCTAAGTTCAACATCTGAGACTTCTTATTACAACACTTCTTACACACTGTAGATGAGGAGGAATGTAGGCTATCATAAAATGGTTAGGGTTGCAAAGGACCTTAACATCATCTAGTTCTACCCCTCCTGCCATGGGCAAGGACACCTCCCACTAGATCGCTGTCATTTTCTTTTCCTTATGGTTGTAAAACAGATTCTCAAAAAGAAAGGAACTTGAGAAATCCATGGATTTATTGCTAAGAAATACCAGGCTTACTGTATCTCTGAAAGTTCACTGTACTGTTACAGTCCAACACAATTTATCTGGTTCTGATAATCAAAATTAACTTAAACCAGGATACATTATATATTGCTTCCTTACTTACTTAAATCTTGTTTTTCCAAAATGCAAAGTTAAGTCTGTGGTCCTACTAAGAGAAAGGGCTGTAGTGCATATGTGACACCAGGATCGATATACAGTAAGAAAGGGCAGTAAAATAACTTTCCGGTACACCAGACGTCAACAGAGCTTTGGTTATCTTGTAATCTGGAGGGATGCAAGTGAATTCCCCAATGTCAGGAAGGCTTTACCATAGCTTTATATTTATAGAATCTGACAGACTAAAGGAACTGTGACCCTGGTTCTCTGGGAATCGAGAAAAAATATACAGTAAATCCAAAAGGCTGCCCCACTAAAACAGAATAGACAAGGCTATTCCCTCAGTCAGCCGTCTCCTGAGAGCCGGGCAAGCATAAAGAAATGTTAGTTATCAGGATAACTATTCATTTTGATTCAATATCGTGAATTAAAACTCCATTTCACACAGCAACTTGAAAAATAAATTTATTATTAAAATATCTGAGCAAAGAAGAAGGAAGGCAGGCAGGAAGGCAGGAAAGAAAGGGCAAAAAGCAGAAGAATCCACAGTTGAACTGTAAGGTATTCCACAATCATACCAAAGATGCACCACGTGAAGAGAAGACTGTAAGAACACCAAGCTCTTTCACCGTCACACAAAATGATGATAAGTAGCTAATGAACCCAGAGCAATAGGTTGCGGCTCAGCTCTGCCTTCCTACCCCGCTCATGGCACTGGAGACGGGGACGGGACTACCCCGGTCTATCTCTATGGATATCCTGCAGTGCCCTCTAGTGAGGGACCCACCGCTGCAGCCTCCACACTCATCCCTCAGCTGGCAGAGACAAAGGATGTCACTGGGGCTTTGTATTAGAGATGTTTTGTACAGAGCCCAGGAAACACACGGAAAAGCCGGCTTTCGTGAGGTTATTAGTAGAAGGAGTTTTCGAAGGAAGGGCTTAGGCTTTCCATACTCACTTTTTCTGCAAGTGCTTCTTCCAGCGTGGTCAAGGCAGTGTCAGTATTTGTGGTGTCAGCCTGCAAGGACTTCACTCGATCCTTTAAGCTGCTCATTTGCTTCTCCTTGTCTCTTAACTGTTCTTGTAGATTTTCAATCTTAAAAAGCAGGAATAAATTTTAAGACAAGAGCAGGCAAAAGCATGCAAAATAATTTTAGGAGCGTATTAAACTCTTAAAAATATTCTTAAAGCAAAGGAATTGGGCAAGGGCCTAGTTCCTGTAATCCTACATCAAAACATCAAGCTATGTAACCAAAACCATCAAATATTAACAAGGAATCAGTAATCTTTCTGAGAATCAGCAAAGAATTCAGAGCAAGAAAGTCTAAATAATATTCACAAGACCAACAGAAAGAAAGAGTATTATTTCTCATTTCTGAGAATGCTGGGCACTGTGTGACTGAAGGACGATCAATGTATTAACAACGTGAAAGGAAAAAAGCTGAGAAAAACATTATTGTATATGTAAACCAAAAAAGGCACTTAATAACTAAGAAGTGCCAAGAAGTATTATTTTAAGTATTTCCTTTGGTACTGTGATATTCTTTATTGTACTGGCATGTAGCTTTTTTCATCTCACATGGTAATTTGCTGTATGATAGACTAACACAAAGCACCATTCCCTGGGTAGAAAATATATTAGCCTTGTTTTCTGCAGATGTAGAATTTGATCCATTTTATGAGTTCTGAATATATCTTTTGACAGACTGAGAAGACCTAATGCTAAACCCGTTTTATGCATACATACACATCACAAGAAACAGACCCATTTACATTATGGTAACTTGTTGAAAACAAATTTATCAGCAAAGGACTAAACCAGGTACAGATTTCTCAGTTGATTCCTTTTTGCTGTTGTTGCTGACAAGTTCTTCTTCCATCAGCAAACATACATCATAAAATGGTGTATCTATCTCCAAAACACTTGTAGCAAGATATTCTTTCAAAGGCATTGGTAAGAAATAATGCAACCAGACAACCCTGTAGGCTATCTAGTCCAGTATTTGTAAACTAAATGAATGCACTAACTAGCCTTTTTGCTTCACCTGTTGAACTGCAGTTAGCAGCTCCTTTGTTAGTCGAAATACAGCAACTATCCCCAGGTTCTACTCTTCAACATGGGAAAAAACTAAGCTGCTGTGATTAGAGAGCAAATGGTTATTTAGACACATGCACTACTACTTTTTTAATCTCTATTAAAATTACACCTAGAACATAGAAAATGGTCTAGATCCGTAATGATAAAGATTTTGCAGAAGGCTGAATAACTAGTCACAAATAATGGTAGATGTGTTACAAGTGGAAGCTAGGAGAAAGAACAACTTAATTCAGGGAATCCCTTGCTAATCTTCCTCTGTAACCCATGGCCATAGGAGGAGTCTTCTGATATAAGATTCTTCATGCCAGGTTTTTTATTTCTCTTATGCAAGCATGTGTAAACTTACATCCAGCTATGTACGCAATCTATGCATTACTAATAGCAGAACAACTATGTAAGGGTTTTTTTGTTGTTCTTTAAAGAATGGACTGAAATTGATTCTGGTTTACCTTCATCATTAGTTTCTATCAGAAAAAACTCATAGGTCTCTGTTATGCTCAAAATTTAAATTTGGGCGCAACGCAAATGACACTACAAGACAAATTTTAAAGAGCACCAAAACACCATAACCGGGGGCATACCATGCGAATCAGAAATAATGACAAGAACTGAAAATTCCTTCTTTATACACTCATATCTATTATTTAATGCCTTATTAACATATGCTTGTAGCCCATGGAGCCTCAGAAAGACCCCTACTCGTTTTGACTGTAAAGTTCTCCTAGCGCCCACATGTACAGCTACCAAGGAGGTAACATCCCCAAGAGTGCCTACGTGGCTGCTTTTGACCTTAGGAGCTTTCAGTGTCATCAGCTGTCTAGACAGGCTGGCTGTTTAGACAGCCAACCATGAAAATATACTACAAAGAAGGCTGAGCTATTCTTAGACTCATGTTTACTTCTGGAGGCGAAAGGCTCTTGCAAAGGCTCCAACTGGCTGAAGAGGGGATAGTGCAGTGACTTTCTGCTGTGAGCAAACCACACACAGCTAAATAATTCAGCTTTGGCAGATACTAAAATACTTGCCAAGGCAGCACAACCATTTGCACAAGCAAAGCATACTTTTTCATTTTTTAGTAACACTGTTTACTGTGACCAGAGTAAGATGACAGCTGTACAACAGGACTATTTATGACTGTTGCATCTTCCCCTTGCAACTGCACCCTCCTGTATACAAAAATGATGTAATAACAAAAAAATAAATAATAGTGTAATGTGTAGGGTGTGAACCTGTCTATTCTTTCAGTCTACATGCATACTTTTCCATTTGGAGTAATGAATGGTGTTTTTTGTTATCATTCAGGCAACAGCAGGTACAATTAAATGTTCTAAGCCATACTAATAGACAGGCACTAAAAAAACCACTCTACCTACAATTATGCCTTTTGCAGGGTCAGATAACTGACAGTCCCCAACCAAGGGCATGACCTTTAAATTACAGAGAACTGGAACTTGCACAATGTATCAAAACTGAAACATTTGTATAATAATGGATGCAAACTTTCCTTATGAAATCACAATCAACAATAAAATAATTGCCTTTATTCCAGTTTTCTCCAAAACCTGCACCACTGTAACAAATAATAACTAAACTATAGGTTATCCAAAATTATATAATCTGAAGAAGAAAACAAAGAATAGTCTATACTTTGTCCATATAGTTAATGGAGAATTTCACTCTTATGTCCTTGCAAGTAGTTTAAGAATCCTTTAAAAAAAAACCAACCAACCACACATAATAATGACATGTTTTATCATCCTTTCTTCCTACAAAAAAAAAAAAAAAAAAAAAAGTAATTCTGAACAAATTCTCAAATAACTGCTACAAATAAAACATATAACCAAAACAGGATCTTTCTCTTCTCCCCAACAAGAGATGAAATAAAATGCAATAGAATTGCCAAGCCCTCTGAAAAGCATAAAGGGATTAGGACTGAACAAGCACTGTTTAGTCTTTAAATATTCAGAAGATGACATATGTCCTCTGAAATGTTCTACAAACCTATGGAAGATATGTATTACTGTACCATCTTTCCAAAAAGGAAAAATAAAAAATATATACTATTATTAGATTCTTAACAATCTTTATTCGTGCCACATACACATATTTCACAGCGGAAAGACAGCAATCTATAGCTAAGTTAACAACACTAAGCTTACTGTAAAGGTACGCATACATACACTGGAATCAACAGTTCTGCATGCCAATTTCCTATCAATAATGGTTTACTGAAATATTTTTTTCCAACATTACCAGTTGTCAGGTACTATCATGTTTCAACCTGGGTGATTTATTCCTAGTTGCATGGAACTAATTATTTTGCCTTCCAGCCCTGAAGCATGGGAGCAGAGGCAAGAGAAGTTCCCTTTGGCATTCTGTTCCAAAGTCAAGGAAGCATGCTACTTCTTGCAAATACCAATCTCACCCCAAGCACATGCAAATTAAAAACAGCCCAAGGATTTAAATGAGACATGTCTAGTTTAATGCCCATCAAAGCCACTAGATTCCCATATTCTCTAGTTAGAGGTTACTAGTAGATCCTTCATATCATGCCACATCCTTCTGTAGAATCATCGTCAGCCCTAGGCTATACGGAAATTGAACACTTGGAAAACAATTTCTATTGTACCAATGACTTCTGAATTAGAATAAATGAAGTGGGTTTATGAACTTGTCATTCAATCTTTTTCCTCCTCCCACCATGTTATTAGAAAAAAAACCTTTATCCTCCTTCAAAATATATATATTTAATCAAACATCATCTGGGTTGTAACAGAATTAATTGCATTTATGCTTCATTTCCAACTTTCAATTTTCTTCTTGCTACTCTTTTGAGTTTACAAGTTTGACTTGTAAAACGTGAAAGTGGTGAAAGAAAAAAGATTCATATGTATTATATGAAATATATATAAAATATATATTTAAAATTCATATATATATAAAATAGTTGATAAAAAATTGATAGCCTGCAGTCATACTTAATTTTGCTAGAATCCCACAGTATTTGAGAAGCTGAGAAAGGTGGGTTTGCATCAAAATCAGGATGAGAACGTAACAGTTACAACAGACATTGTCACATTGTTGCATCTGACATAATGAATGGTTGCTTCAGAAGAAGGGGTAAGATGTTTACTCTAGAAAACTGAGACGGATCTGAATTGAAGAAATTTTGCTCCTAAAATGCATTAATGAGAGGTCACCTTTAGTCCTGAGCGACTGTGCAAGAGAGATATACTACTGGATTTGTAAATACTACCATGTTGCTGGATGTTATTTTTGGAGACCATAGTGAAAACCTACAAGCAGATATTACTGGTCACTTTTGTAAGATTAAGCACCACTTTTACAAATGTCACGCTGAAAACCTCATCCTTATAACTGTCTTTCTACTGCAGATCTTGCAAAAGTATCACTACAGTTCTTCTGCATGAATTGCAAAAACTCCATGTTTAGTTTAGCACAAACAAATTCCTGGGGGAAGTACAGCTCACCACTACATGGACAGAAGAAAATTTGATCTTTTGTATGTGTTAGGCTCCACTTGAATCTCCAATATAAGGTTAAAATGGTATCTCATTGGGGTTACTTTTAAAGCCCCCAGTGAAATAAAGCCTCTAACATGACTGAATATCTTTCATATTACCGTACTGAATAATTAGACTGAAAGTGATGTTCTTGCTATTCATTTTAAAGGTTAAATTCACAAGACTAGCAACCATGGGCGGAAGCTGAATGAATGCTGAAGCTTCAGGCATACCACGTCTTGTTGCAAGGTTGACTTGAGAAAAGAATGTTATGCGGGAAGAAGTGCTGCTACAACAAAAACTGACTTAACTTGTATAGACAGTTAATTATTTTCTATCTTCGTTTAAGGAGCAACAAACGATTGACACTGATCCAAAAGATTATTCTCTTCCCATTGCTTTTTCATACAAAGGTGCCTAGCAAGTAGATTTGTATCAGCCAGAAAAGTAGTTCATCAATGTTTACACGAATAATCTCTAAGGACATTTATTTCCATCCCTTTGATTCCTTTTGTCCTGCTTTCTTTTGCATACCTAATCATTCATTCTCTGGTAGCATCAGTTTGCTGACAGATCACTGCAAAATAGAACTAACAAGAACAGTCACCATAAACTGAACTGTAATTATAGTATCTTCTGAATAGTAAAGAATATTTTCTGTACTGTTGAATTCCCTATAAAAACCAGTATGTAAACCACGTTTCAAATCATATTCCTAGAATATTCCTATCATGTTTGCAATCCTTCTGTCCTGCTAGTAAACAGCTTGAGTTTCCTTCAAACCTTCTAACAATCCTATCACTAAAGTTAGCTGTTTCTGAAAAACTGATACGGAGAGACATTTTCCTTACAAGCTTCTAAGGAGGTGCCAGTTGGGGGCAGGGAATAAATTAGGACCCCAAGACTGAAGACTAATTTTTGAGTTGGTAAATGACCTGAAATTCACATTTTCAGGGGAGCCAATGTGTATGTTCTTAAGCGTTATCTCAGTTCCAAAGCATTTGCCTAGAAAAAATTATGCATTAGCAATGACTCACATCATTAGACAACTGTAAAGCAGTTAAATTTCGTTAACAAATTGCTTCATTCTGAGGAGGTTCTATAATATCAATAGCCTAACCTAGTCAAAAGCAGATTCTTTGAATTGTAAAATCCTATTGCAGACACTGGCCAATACAAGAGGGTTTTGAGGTGAGAGGTGCAGGGGAGGCACTCTTTCCAACCTACTGATAAAGGTTACGTCTCAAAGCATACAGGTTTTAATATGAATGGATAATACTTTATGAAAATGCAACTAAATAACTAAATCATAAAAGGTGGTCAATAAGAGATTCATTTTGGCAATATGTGAGCCAGTTGGATAAGTACATATGGTTAATTATGTAATCCATAAAAAAACTCTATCATTTTTTTTATCTTAAAGCTTCACTGAGTATCCCCTTGTTTTTGCTGGCATTCATCAGGCAAGAAAATGTATCCACTATCCACCAACAAGATTTCAGCCTGAGTTGTTTGTTAAGACAATTTGCTGGTTCTAGCTTAAGAGCAACACTTTAATTCACCCAAGTATTTCGAAGCAGAATACTGCTATCATAAATAGCAAACCAAATTCATTTAGACTCTGCTTCTCTTCTTCAATGAAACACTAAGTTTAAATATTACTCATTTATTTAATATATGTTGAAATGTCACTTATACTGAGAACTGTAACTGAAATTATCTCCTAATTTATGTCACTATAACATCCATTTTGTTGAAATCCTGGCCTAATCATGCAGAATAACATCTAGCTAATTCTACTTTTCGGCAGTGTCCTGACATTATGAACTGTGTGACTATGCTTTCTAAGTTTTAATCCCAAGACCTACTAAATACAAATGGATTAAAAAGCCCAACTGTTTTGAGGACATTTGCTCACTCCTGTTCCAAGTCCCAGAAAAGACTTTGTCAATAAATATGCACAGATTTGACTTAGGAAAGTTCATTACAGAAAAGATACTAATACTATAGTTTAGAATATTTTCATGTCGATGGTTCCCAAATGTTCAAAATAAGAAAACCAAAACTACTTCATTGTGGAACACTGATAAAGCAAGGGGAAAAAAAAAAAAATGGAACCAGTAAATGTTAACCTAGATCTGATATTCTGTTTTGTAAGAAGCAGAATACAGCTAAAAAGTTGTGACACTGCTTTTAGAATAGCTCAAGCTTCACAAAGTTATATGAAATTCAGAAAGTGTCAGGTGAAAAACTTACCATATTATAAATGAAACTTCTTTACTTGCATAAACCAAGTACAGTGTTTCACTGATTATTGTGAAACAAACACTCTCCATTCTAAGGCAACTTAATCTGAGATAGTCAGAAATATTGATGCTATTTTCCTGACTTGCTTTAGATTTGGTTTGGTTCTAAGACAGGACACTATAACTACTGACACATCCCTGCTTAGATACATATGGTACAGTGCTATGTATCATACCCTCATTACAGAAAAAAGGGTAACAAGAAAAGACACGAAGAAAGGAAAGGCTTAAGTCATCACAGCACTGAGATACCCAAGAATGGGAATCAGGGAGCAGAAAAGACCAAACGCTGAGGCAGACCAACATGGGATTTAATGTTGACTACAAAGGAAATCCTCACAGCAAACTAAACTCCATTTACATTACCATTTATGACCACTCAAGCAGAAGGCTGTACAACTTGAACAAAGATTTTAAATTAGATTTGGATTCAGACACTGAATTACTTTGTCCAACTCACTGATTTATTAAAATGATCAAAGAAATACTATAAGCTAAAACTGCCCCTAAACCACTGAGGAGAGCTCTGGAAAGGAGGGATGCATTTAATCCCAGTGTAAAACATGCCCAGTGAACTGTGATTGTCCCATTTCATTCTCCTACGAAGGATATGGAATGATGAATAAGAAGGGATTAGGAAGTCATACTGTAAATACTGAACACAAGAGAGAATGAGTGTGTGTTTTCTTCAGTATTTAGCTATCACTGCTCTCGCAGAATTGCTTCAGAACACACAGTGATAGGTGACAAAAAAATCTAACTCTCAAATAAAATCCCTTAAAAAAAATATTTAAGAAGCCAATGTATTAAACTAGTACCATTTTTTGGTTATATTCTTTCCCATTTTATAGCACAGATGGCTTTAGGCAAATCAACATTCCAATCTCTACTGAAAATAAAGGCTGCAAGGGACAGAGAGAGTGGTCCTCTTTATCCAGAAGTTCTGTATTTACAACTGTTCTCCAGCCACCTTTGCCAGAAGGTATGTAAGCTCTTCATCATGCAGAGGAGCATCTTAATTATCAAATGAATGCTATTCTGGGACAAGGTGATCTTAGTTTCTCCTGGTGACACTACTCCATACCGACCAGTTTTCTTATCCTCTGGATAAGTGAAATCACAGGCTTGAGAGGTATTCATATACTTGTGCCTTATGACAGTCGTAATGACTGTATAAATAGTGTGCAGAGACCCAGCTTGTAACACTGTCTAGCCTAGTGGATTCAAAATTCACTCCTGAATCCAGGAAATTATTGATTTTAACTAAAATATTACTCCTCCCTTGTTCTAGTGAAGATCCCTGAATTGGCTAATGAAATCACTAATGTCTGTTCCAGACACAGCTCAGACAATCCCCCCAGGGGCAGAAAACGCCTGGAAGCCTGGTCACCAAAGCACTGGAAATTGTGAATTCTTGCAACCCAGAGAGCAATGAAAAGCCATGAGAGGAAGACTGATGTAAGCAACCTCAAAAATGGCATACGCCCTTGCTTTTCCTGCCTCTTCAATCATAGGGAACTTTGCATTTGTCTAGTATGACAGTGAATACACCAACAAAGCTTATTAGCTTTATCTTGCCAGAAAAACTACACGTTTAATTTATAATGAAGCCAAGAGGCCCCACAGTTGGCTGTTTTCCCAGATCCCTTCAAGAAACCAGAATTTGTCAGTCCCACTACCTATGAGTAATGTTCCATCTTGCCAGTCAAGAGGTTATCTCAAGGCACAAGAAGGACATAATATCAAAATGACTGTTCCTCTTTGAGGGATACTAAAAAACCCCAAAAGATTACTTCCATATATGACAGATCCGCTGAATTACGGTTTCAGTTTTCTGGAATGCTGGAGCTCAAGTAATACCAGCAACTCCAATGGAGTTTTGTTGTACTTCACTATTGCCATCAATCTTATGTGACACTATTACAGCAATATGTATCAGTTTAAAACCGTACGTTAAGACAGCTACAACAGCTGAACTACAGAACTAACATTGTTAACGTCACAGTCCTGTTTTCCTTCTTCATTTGAACCTACTTATCTAAAAGGGGGAGTGGATATTCATTACTTCAGGAAACAAAAAAAACCCCCACCAAACTTTAGTTACTAAAGGCAAAAGATTCTTTTCTAACATCAATATAAATTGAGACAATGTTCATTACACTATTAGATCTCAAACTAAGAAATTGGCTTGCTATCTTTTGCACACATTAGAACAACACTGGATTTTTTTAAAGAATATTACCATAATCTGGGGATATAGGTACATATGCTACATATGATCCAGATGTTTTTATTTTTATTGTGGTATCACAAAACACTGCAAGCAAAAGAAGGGATTATATAAAAATAAAGCAGTATATTCTCCACTTACAAATTATAATTTGTAATATAGGAAAACATAGGGGTTGGTTTGGGTTTTTTTAATCCAGTAGGTTTCTCCAATATAGCTGCTGTATTGGTAGCCATAACTACGCTCTAAAAATACTGTAATAGCATAAAACCTGTTTTGTGTAAATTTAATTTTTTAAATTTAACTTGTGTCTCCTCCACTAGTTTACATGTCCCACATAATTTAATAAACAATCTTGAAGTGCATGTTAGGTACGTATGAGTAAATTCACTCACAGATTTAACTACTCTGAAGTTTAATAAAAGTGATTCTTCTGCAACCATATTCAATCCTATTTTGCAAAGTAATACAAGTCATCATATACTGTTTATTATAATCTTAACAGAACTATAGGCTATGTACTCACTGGTGAGAGCCATAACTGCACCGAACTTAAAGATGTGAAATGTGTTTTGCTTTAGAAACAAAAGCCCTTACAGTGAGAATGCTGGAGTGCTCTTCAAGCTAAAAGGCATCTGCCATGACTGATCCAGATTAGGCAAAAGTGTGTTTCTTGGGTCAGTCCCTGATGAACACACTATCGCCTCTTCCAGCTCTTGTAAACTATGAACTATCTGCCACTGAAAATACTGTCTGAAGCTAAGCTTGTGGACTTTTTAGGACCCACATTCCATATCAGAAAAAATTATGTTATTATATGGCTCAGAGAGAATCAAAAAAGAGGAAATCTCACAAGCTAAAGCCTCTCCTGAAGGGATCTTGCTGACACAACCTGGAGCTGCTGTAATAAGTTCTAGGATTTCTATGTTAATCATTCACCTTTAAAACTAAACTATCAGAGTTGAAAAGTGGTAGGAAGAAATGGAGGTATTCTCCTGCCCTAATAATGTCTTGTTAGCCATACACTCATAGGAGAAAAAAAAAGATACACCATGACATCTGAGCTGCACTGCTGTCACTCTAAAAAGTCTCAATGGATTCTCAGAGCAGCGAAAAGTCAAAATGGAAGGGTAAGAATCCTATTTTCAAAGTGGTCATGACTCACTGTAAAATGAAAATGGAATTCTGTGTTGTGTCCTCATTTCCCATGTGGAAATTAAACAACTGATCTTCTTCCTGAATGGCAGAAAGGAAAAAATCTCACAGGCTAATTATGCTGAATTTGAACTCACAAATAGCAAGCCACTACAGTCATCTTTGGCACTTTCATTGCTACCCCAAGATTTCATCTAGTGGTATTTTGATAGAGATGAAGGATTAAAAGCTTATCCTACTATTACTCTAACTGAAGCTATACCTAAAAATCCCATCCCACATAGTAAAGCAATTCTGAGAGGATATTCCTGAAAAGAGAAGGGACTCTAGCATCTTGGAGACACAAATTAAGACAGAACTGCTTCTGGAAATTTCTAAAAGCCTCAGATTTCAAGTTTGTTGTTATGTTCAGTGGTAGTCAACATGCCTGCAACAGAAAGGGTGAAAGAAAAAGCACCAGCAGAAGAGGTCTGCTATCCCTTCAGGGACATGGAGAGATAAGTCCCCCATGACCCTCCAAGACATACCTTTGAGGTCATGTCTGCCAGTTTTAATAAAGAAGCTGGCATAAGCCTGTGGGGATGTTAGGCCTTTTTTGTGGCACTTGAAATCTCTGAACTGTGTTTGGAACCAGTTCAGTGGCATGCCTTGAGACTTCGAGTAAAAGCTGCAGAAGTATGCCTTTGAGAGTGATATTTATAGAAATACTCTTGTATTTGCACTGCTTGTTAAGCCACAGAGCTCCTGAAGAAAAGTTGCTATTTTGTCTGTTTCTAGCTGAACAGAAAGCCCAGCATATCCTCCTTCTACCTTCATGCAAAAGCTGGGCTGATGAGCTGACTAATATGATACTGGAGCACTGTAAAGTGCTCCTCCCTGAATGTTTATGATTTGAGCATGTAAAAAGCAGAGAATAAGCTTGCTCACAGGTATATTACAAAGGCCAGAAATTATCCAGTCTTAAATAAGAGGATATATGCTCACCCACTTTGTGAATGTACACGTGGACCATCACTGTTGGGACAGTCTTACTTTGTTCTTTCCTTTATAGCCTGCACAACCAGAGACTCAGAAACTTGCTGCAGGTTTGACCAGGCCATCGCCCACGGTGTTAATACTATAGGATTTTTAAGCACTAAATGTCATTGTAGAGAGCCTCGAAGAGATATCTAAAAGTCCATCCTGCATTATATTAATTCTTAGGAAACTACATATTCATTCACCTGGTAGGCAAGTTCAAGGTCACACCAAGGAAGATAAAACTACTATAAACTGAATTAAACATTCGAAAATGCAGTTCCTTCTCTGTGCTCTGTCATCTCTTCAGGGTTCAAGCAGAAGAACTGCTTGGGGAAGTAGATCTACTTCACATAGGAGGGAATGGAAAGAAAATACTCTCTAAAGTATAAACAGTACAAAAGTTACAAATATTAACCCAACACTGCTGTTGCAGTAACTATGATCATGACTGATTTTAAACAACTGAGTTATAAATTCCATTTGCAGTCCATCTCTCCTGCCACACAGTATTTCTTATCATTAAGCATAAGACACTTATTTTGATTTCTAAGCTTTTTCGAAAGCAGAGGGCATTTATTTCCTCTGAAGAAAGTCAATGCTGCTTATCCAAAAGAGCAGGAAAATTGCATTTGGAGTCTTCCCAAATACTGGCTAAACAAGTCAGCACAGCCACACACAAAAAACATAAGCAAATAAATAATAATAAAAAATAATCTTTGTTCTTCCTCTATCACAGGTCAGTTATCACGTAGTGCATGGGGAGCTGCCAAAAACCACTGCTATGTTCAGACACTACAACTTGGATTTTATTTGCCTGCAGCTGCACTGCACAATGAAAGGAGTGTTACCCTCCCTTCCCCAAGACAAAACATGACCTCCCCCCAAAGCAAGGGGTGATTGATTCACTGCTTTTTTTTCTTTCAGAGTAAATGTTACTTATCTTTTGTCCAAATGTTATTTCTCTAAAATGTACTGATTGCAAAGAATTGATTTTATTTCTCTTTAATTCCTTTTCATCCTGATCTACCAGCACAGATAGACAGATGTGATAAAGAGAATAATGAAGCACAATTTCATGTTTTTCAAATTTCAAATTTGCCCAGCATGGTCCCTCCTTTATTTACTGACATTCTCCCCTTGCCTGGAGTTCTAACAACTTAAAATGAGATTTTTATGCAAGATTTATTTTCAATAAAATGAGAAAAAAATCCTGAAGCTTTGTAGAACTAAGTTTTTGCATCAAATTTTCAGCCATAAAGCTGAAACTCGGTTCTGTAGTCTCCACATTTCTAGTATTTGCCCTATTTTTATTTTCTCAAATAAAGGTGCTACTAATCAGCATCACTGTAGGAGCTTCAAACTGGGAAGATTCCAGAATTTAAAATGTGACACATGTGATTCCTCAGCAACCTGGAAAAATGTATTTTGGTGCCTACTGGGTATCAGTAGTGGAGCCAATTGTCATGTTAATTTTTCAGATCTTTGTTGTTCACAATCTTCTTTGTCTTTTATTTGACCTCTAGTTGACCAGTAAACTTCCATTACTTTCTTTGCCTGGATTTTAGGATGACCAGAAAGTATAGGTTCTAGTTCACCACTTTTAACCAATACAAAAATATTAATAGTTCATAAAACAAACTACGCAGTGCCTTTGTCAATGAATCCAAACAGAGACTCAATCGTAAAGGGTGGATTTTAAATAATTCTTGTTTCAGCATCAGAAGTTGCAGAAATTTAGTATAGCACGTCTTGGGCACGACACAAAAAAGTTTTTCAATTAGAATATACAGATTAAAACCTGATCTGGCTGCACACACCAGTTTATAATCAAAGGGAGGAATAAAAAGACAGTTGTGCATGAAGGCAAAAGTTTAAAGGCAGCATTTTTTTTTAAATGACAATAAAATTCTGAACTGTCCTGGAAGGTCTGAAAGACAGCACTTGGACAAAGCAGAAAACAGGCTGTGCACTTTAGTAAGAAAGGGCACTCTAGAGATGCAAACAAAGTAGTAGTAAATCACAGTTCACAAGCTTTAGGAGAAAAACATTTATATGAGAGGAGCTACAGGCTTCTAAAGTTCAAGGCAGAGGGCAGAAATAGCTATCTGTACAATCAAAAAAGTACAGGCATCTATTTCAAATAGAAATTTTCTCTAGCACCTGAAACATGTGCTAGTTCAGAACAGCAAGTTCTCATGACTTCCACAGTATACAGATAAAATGAGACCTGAACTTCCTTTGGTGTTTTCCCAATCTCTGCTTTTCTGTGGAAATATGCTAAAGAGAACAAGAAAATGCAAAGCTCAATCTATAGAAAATCCCAAACCAGGGTTTAGATTCTAGGTCTGGAGAACCTAATAAGAAATTCAGTTAAAGACATCAATCCTAAAACTTCAATCAACTGAATTTGTGCTCATTTACTCTAGGCTATAAAAAAAACCCCACCCATATTGCACCACAAACCTCAGATAAAAGTATTGTCAGCTGGATTCTCCATAAAAATATTCTACACTTGCTAGTTACAGAAACTGAAAAAAATAATCTTTGGATTTAAAACCCTCACAATTTAACTGTTCATGCTAAAAGAAATGGTTCCAACAACTTCAAGGCTGAAGCAAATTCAAATCTCTGCATGTGACTCTAGTTAGCAGTAGGAAATACATATTTTTCTAGAGATATATTGTATGTTGTTGTTTATGAAGCTCAGAGACAGGTTTACAAAACAATTCAAATTGCAGTTTATTATGGTAGTGTTATCCTCTGTTGAGCTATCTAGGAGAACAAGTCTTCAAAACCTTTACATCTAAAAGCACAGGCCCTTACTTTCTAATTTGAAGAGACCAGGTGCTTTTACTTGAAAGCAGAAGCAAACAAACCTCAAAAAATAGGCTTGCCATATGAAGAGACAAGATGAAACTGTCTTAATATGATTGCAGGAGTCTCAAGAAAACAAGTATGAAAAACGAGAAAAAAGAAAACCTTTAGCACTGCCTGTAAATGAACCAATGAAAGATCATTCTAAAGGGTTAAATAGAGCAATTATGAAAATGTGAAAAAACAGTGTAAGAGTAAATGGAAGTAAACCAACCTCACTGACATTTAACATTTACACAAATGTCAGATTCCCCACTTCTTGGTTAAACACTTGGCTGGGATCTCAATCAATGTTTAGAGTGTGCATGACCAATTTTGAAACCATAAAGAAAGCATAGCACAAAAATCAGAGATCTGTAAGTGTTTCTAAAAAGATGAACAGTCAAAAAATGAGACTACGAAGCCTCAGAATTAGGGCTGTTCTGGAATTATTAATGACTTATTTATGGCTAAACTGTATGTCTGAACTTCCACTCCTGCATGACGTTTGCTGTAACAGAACTGAATATGACCTAAACCCTCATGATTCATAGCCATATACTAGAAGAAAAGGCTTTGGTCAGGTGCCAGAAATTAATCAATATTCTGAACTACTAAAATCACAAGAACTCCATAGAATTGCTTAAGGCTCTAGGGAAAAAAAAGAACAACCAACCAACCCATAACACATTCACAGCTTAATACATTGAATACAAGCTCCAAGAGCAGCTTCTCTAAAGATACAGAGGAAAAAATACTCTTAAAATGAAAAATTATTGTGATATGTGCATTTCTCTCTTCTTACCATGTATGGCAGCAATGAGATATATTGTGTGCAATTTGCCAATGATCTTCCATAATGACATCCATTGCTCTAGGACTCAATGCCCTTTGGGAAACCTCTCTAACTTCTCTGTCAGAGTTTACTTTTTCTTATCCAGACCTCCCCCATTTCACTGATAAGATCTACATTTTCTTATCCAGAAAGATATGCAGGATAGTCTGAACCCTGGTTATCCTATTCTAGCACCTCCCAAGAAATATTAAGCATAATAAAACAGCATTTCTAATGAAAGTTATACAAAGGTCTTCCTGAACTTTCTCAGTAAGTTACAGAGGAATTATCCTAATTGCTTCTACTGACGCAACTCCTCATTCACTCACTCACATACTGAAGTCAGTCACTCAGTGCCCCAGGCTTTAATTCAGCGTAGCTTTGTTAAGATGGTGGGTATGAAAGGATTGATTTTTTCAGATTATGTGCCCTCCTACAAATACTTCAGTCACTGTTAACAGTGAAATGGAAGCAGGAGCAGCACATGCAACCACTGAAAGGCAACAACCTGTGCTTTGAATTCTTTCTATCTTTTCCTTCGAAACCTCAAACTGAAACTCAGCATTCACCACCTTCCCATTACATGAATGGACTCAATCACTAAACTCCAAAATGTAAATTCTAGTTCAGACTTTCTGGCACTTAGAAATTGAAATGCATCAGAGATGTGTATCTGACTTAGACTTCTACAATCTTACCTTCTTCTGAAGAACATTAACTTTGCGTTCCTTCACCTCTAACATGTCCTTGAGATCATGGATCTCTCCTGCTTGAGTCCCCTTCTCCTCTGCCATCTCCTGAATCTGCTTTGTCTTCTTGTTTAGCATAGTCTCCTTCTCTTCCAGTCGTAATCGCAATGCATCCACCTAGATTCAGACATGCAGAAACACGGTTTGTTTAGCACTGAAGGAGAGGAATTTTAGGAAAGTTACAAAATGCACATCCACAAGGGAGTGAGTACTGTCAAATTACAGATTGATTCAGAAAACTAACCTCCCTTTCTTTAAGACTTCAACATACATAAACTTACAGATGAAACAGTCATCAAAAGTGGTAGGAGACTGAACAGTAAAAATAAGCAAGTGTTTTATTCCCAAAATATATGAGCTTAATGCTCCATGATTCTATGATTCCTTCTTGGAAAATCTCAAAATACTTCTGACATAACTCAGTCCTGTAAGACACATCTGGATATTTTTTCCTCAAAGTAGAATCAAATACAATGTGCTGTTGAGGAGTTCTCTCTTATGTAGGAAAACTGACCCCTTTATTTCACAATGTTCAGATATTTAAGCATTGGCTCTTAGTACCAAACAGTCACTTTATATCCTAGGTTTTAATTTCAAGTATTAGCTGAGTCTGGAGCCAATGAACGCAGAGGTCTTTGCAGCCACTGCAGATCAAAACATGGAAAGAGTGGATATTCTTAGGATAGCTAAGAATATTTTGGCTTAAATAGCAACATAATAGTGTAAATATAATATGCATTTTCAGCAGGATGCAATTTTATATTAAAGACAAAATTGAACAAATAACACCGTACAGGATATGCAGGTGCAATTTGGACACAAAAATATTTAGAGCTCACATGGCCTCAATAAATTTAGCAGCACAACCTGGGAATTCTATGGCATCCTCAAACTTCAGAACTGTATGTTGAGAAGATTTTGCTTTTCCTTCTGCATTTCCCTTACACAAATGAAACACAGAGCTCGCGAGACAAAAGAAATGGGAGAAGGAATCAGAGCTATCTGAATATAAATTTGATGAGACAAATAAGCTCACTACAGAGCACAGACTAATCTCAAAGACCATTGTGGAATACGAAATCCAACACCATCAACCTGCTCAAGACACCAAAAGAAACCCACTGACCCCTATCCACTCAGCATTCAGACAGAGCTCAAATCTGCCAGCTTGGCTGCTAATCTTATTTGACGATATCAGATTTGGTTCCTGTTAGCTGAATTCGTTACAGGACATCAGTCACACAAAGTAAACAGGGTGATCAATGAATTTCTTGGTCCTTCTGTGCAGCACTGGCTGACAGGCTAGCAGAGACATAAGGTGAAAAGATGACTTGGACAACTCAGGCTAGGGAAAGAACTTGGGTAGTCAGTATGCTTCCCGTTTTAATGTGCTATTCTAATTCCACTTTATTTTGATTTACTAATGGAAAAGTTGCCTCTAAGGATCTACATTTACAGTATGTTACACCTTCAAAATCCTTTGCTGTTTTGTCTGATTCCTTTTACACAGAGCAATAAGCACTTGCCAGTGGGGAAAAGAACTGCCTTGCTCTCTCCACCAGCACTGCAATCTCACTGCCACCTTTACATCTGGAGCCTTCTCACTTACACATATGTTATTAAAATCACATTCCTGACCTTTCACCCAGCAAGTGGGGCATGGAGTATATTTTGCAGTGATATTAGAGTACCAGGTACTACCCAAATATGATTTATAGTATTGCTAGTGTTTGGAATGAAAAGTTTAGCAGGTGCATCAGGGCTTGTCTTCTTCTGAAAAACATAGTTTTATGAATTGACTAGGTATGTTCTTCTCTGGATATCTCTAATATTAAAGCTAAGAGTCACTTTTATTAATTCTTGAAGGGAAACTGAAAATCTCTCTCACAAGAAAATCCACACACTCTCAACAGTTGGGTTGCAAAATATTTGAGACAGTCCAGATGCCTGAAGCACAGTATTAACTGAAAAGAGAACATCTGCAAACAGAAATTTATCCACAGAATGCTTTTCATTTTCTGATTGATTATTCTCTTTGAACTCTATATTAGCTTACGGTTTGGGGTAAATTGCATTCCTGGTTTTATTTGTGTGAGGTCCCTGCCTAGGAAACCACAGAAAACACTTTCAAGAGTATTTTCAAAGGCTGGCAGGACACACAATCATCACCTTAGCACTATTCCTGGCAGAACACTGCACTTGTTTATTCATGTCAGCTTGGTTTACGAATGGCATCCTCCCACAGTGACAAGAATTGAAGTCTGTGGGAGTCAGGTGATGCCAACTTCAACAAAGTCAGCTTAAGATTTTCTTTGCACATTGAAATGACTAGACAAACAGCTACTAAGGTGCTGACTCTCCTTCTCCTGACTTCTGCGTCTTGGATGGTGTTGTCTTAACCCTGGATTAACCTAACTGCTTTCACAGTAATAGACTGCCATGACTTTAATTATGGATGGCAAGTAAAACCTTACAGTACAGCTCAGGCAACTGCTAGTCCTTCATGTAACAATAGGCTTGCAAACCTGATCTGCACATACCATCCAATTTCCAATGAAGCTTTAGCAAAATAAGTGCATTTCAACTAAATATCCAACAGGTACCTCTCTTCAGCTGGGTACCATACCTAAGACTTAAACTTCTTCACTGTAAGAATAATGTATGGAAAACTGTTTGGAACCATTGATCAGTTGTCACAAAACATTCCAGTAGCAGTAAATGATACTCTATGACTCTGTTCCTAATTATGTATAGCCATACATTAAGCAAGCATGATTTCAAATTCCTAAGAAAAATTAGTACGTTAGTAGCTCCAATGACTACCAGAATAAACACAATAAATTACATAATATTTAATTTAAAAATAAATTTAAATTTAAACCCTTTTATAAAGTCTTGGACTCTGTAATTATAGTCTTTTGGAATATTCCCAATTTACAGCTTAGCGAAATCGCGACAGTTTTCAAAAGTCTACAGTCAGTTTCATAACTGACGCAGGAGCTTGAGTCAATAGGACTTAGGTTGCACACATTTCTCATTTTACCATCACCTCTGCTTTACAGTAGCAATCAGGGTATTATGACACTGGTGATTCCCACTTGGGTTTAAGAAGAACTCAGTGATGCCTAGAAAAAACTCTTTTCCTGAGACTGAGTGATTCTTCCCATCTACTTGCCACCTGTTCAAACCATGGCTGAACTATTGGTTTAGATCAGTGAACCAAGCCATGCTCCATTCAGTTATATCAGAAGGTGCAACCTCCCCTATGTTATATCCAAGCCCCACTTTCGCTGTTATGGCAAAAATCCGCATTTTTATTTTGCGTTGGTATGACTACATCAACGGCCCAAAAGGAACAGACAGAATATCAATTCTGAAATATTTGCTTAGAGCTTGCTATGGTTTCTAACAAAAGCCAGCTACTTCTTAAAGTAGATATTAAGGAATCCTACGTCAGGACTCAGAATTTAAATATAATTGAGAAATGCACAGAGGAAGGCATAAAATTATATTTGGTATGCAAGGTGAAAGTTGCTTTTTTCCAGCTGTACATATTGCTATGTGAAGTCTCCAAGTACCTGAAATGAGTACATTTTTAAAAGGATCAGTTTTGTGATACTCTATTAGTATCTTGCAAACATACCATATAAACACAAAAAAGAGTTAATCTGTTTTCCTGTTAGCACAGTCTAAAATTAAGACTTAAAAGCTACATTTATGGATTCATTTTGAACGCAGTGGTAGTTCATGATACTTAATTCTCTATTTTTGGCATTGATCTTTCTTATTAATTATGTTAGAGTTGACTCATAGCCTTCTTATAAAAATTGCAGCAATATCCAGTATGGTCCATTGAAGAGAGTGAATTCTTTATGAACATACAGTTCCCAGTTATCTGGACTACTTAGATTACATGACTATGCCACCGAGCAGAGGTGCACAAACCTGGCTTTGTGCGGAGCCTATTTGGTTCTTGCTAGGGTTATAAACTCAATGCAGGACAGACATACTGCTTTCAGACCCTGCTCCGGTCAGAAATCAGTTCTACTGTTCTTCCACAATCCATAGCACAGGGTGTACCTAAACATGGTGAACTCAGTTCTGTGAGCTGAGCTTAATGTTTGCAGGCGTCAGCATAGACCTTCATGTAGCTGGTGCTAACAAACCTTCTTAGCACATTCCTCACTAAAGGTGATCCACTCAACTGTCTCAGATTTGGGAGAGTCTAGTATAGTTTCAAAATGCCCGTATAAGCTGCAATAAAGACAGACCCTTACAGAATTTTATGTTCTGCTGAGACATTAAGAGCAAGTAAAATGTTTCCAGGGGACTGGATTCATTTTTGTACTGAGTATTAATCTGAATTTGCCATATGGAAGAGACCAATTACAGAACCATGCCAGCTTGGCCAGTATACAAAAACAAAGGGGAATGTTCTCACTGATTAATTTAACCTCCCACTAAAGCCACATACCTTCTGGCACTGACCTAAGCTAAAGTGCTCATCGGGCGAAACACAAACTTTATATGGATGAAGTCTTCATTCCAAAATAAATATTGACTTATTTTTTGTTTTGTTTACGAAAGGATTTTACATTTTTAGAGCTATTTTTAAAGGTTTCTTCACAAATTGAAAAGTTAAACACAATATCCTCTCCACCCAATAGCCCTCTAGATAAACACCCCACAAACAGCTCACTGTTCTTTGTAGTTCTAGTGTGGCAGGTTGCAAACCCATTTTTGAGATATTATACCAACATCTTTTCCCCACTGACCTGAGTTTTATTTAACAGAAGACTAAAGGGTGGAAGCTTATGAAGGAACTCTCCTTTCTCTCAAAATATTTATTTTAATGATTTTAAAATACCAATCCCATATGAAGATGTCTGCCAATATATGACAGAAAACGCACCTCTCTTCTTCCTCACAACTCTCTGTAGGTGTCTTGAGAGAAGCTAGTCATATTTTAACATTGACCAGTGCTGTCAATAAGTGAGGCCAGGCAGAGTCTTACATTCTTACCTTACTCTCAGTAAGAATTCTTCTATAGAGAATACTAGGTCCTTAAAAAAACCCAAACACATCATAGGATGCAACAATAAACATCTCAACTCTGTATTTTATCAATGTGTTTCAATCTTACACTTGAGAGGATCAATTGTAAAGACAGAGAAAAGGTAACTATGATGATTGTATTGTTGAGCTTTCTGTCAAGAACATCATCAAGGATGAAAAAGAGGTGATCACCTTTCAAAAAGTATAAATATCTTCTCAGAATTACATAAATATTCTTAGGAACATAAATGGATCATAAATAGCCGGATAATCAACAGCACTTTGTATGTGTTAAATTCATACCAGATTGCTACATCCTACTGTGGAGAACATGCTAGGACTCTCATATGACATCATTCTAAGGCAGTATTGTTAATATATTCACTCCACAGCAAATTCTCACTGAAAGACAGACAGAAAATCATCTTTCACTGTTACTGTAGTTGCTACATTTCACTTATGATACCTGAAAGCAAACTATATGAATAACCCAAAACCAGTAAGTATTAAATCTAGTGTTTGTCCCACCCCCACCTTCCAGCCACTTAAGAACACAATTTGGTTTTGTATTGCAGCTCTATATGAGAATCTCATTCGGAAGAACACAGTGAAGAATAAATACTCTCAATGATTATTTAGTAATATTACAAGCTAGACAGTAGCAGAATAATGGCCTTCAGCTAAAATAAAATCAAAATGTTCTGAATAATTATCAAGAGTATCTCTCAATGGTATACAGCCAAGTCTTTTTTTCTTTCAATATTTTGTTTCAATTCCATACATTTTATTTCAATAAACGTGTTTACCTACCACAACAGCTGAAATTATGGCCATCTACTGAAGTCTTTTAACTTCCTAATAAAGTACATTATTTCAAGAACTTTATCTTTTATGGGTAGAAAAGTACAGCTTTTTATTATTTAAAAGTAAAAAGAGAAATGTGCTTCTAGCTTCATGGAAGCCGCACAGTGATTTAATCTATCTGTATTCTTTTCAATCTTTTCAATCACTGTAATAAATCAAACCACATAATTTACATTTTAGATGTTTATTTACCTAACACCTACTTCCAACAATATTTTGAAATGTAAATATTTTTGAAAATTAACATGTACAAAACCTAGGGTACATTCCTGACTAGCAAAAAAGAAAACAGATTTAACAAGAAGTTTCTGATTGTAGCCAAGCACACTTTCACAGTTACATAGACTAATGCCATTTAGGCCTTTACATAAATCTGAGAATAATCAGAAAAGCCACCTCAGGATTATCAGAAGATATTTACTGTGTAACTTGACTTCTGCATCTGGACAAGGACATGTGCACCCACAGATTCACTGAATACGGCTAAAGGAAAGCTACATGAGGGTAAAAGTTCAAATAAATTCTCTTACACTTTTGTCATATGGAATCTTTCTATCAGTGTTGCCCACAATTTTTCAGCATGCCTATTTAACATCTCCTTTGGCTTTTTACTGTTCTTCCTGTAACACCACAAATATTTTTTGATGCATGACCGCCATCTTTTGGGCTTCTATTAACACTACAATTTTCCAAGCCAGTAGACTGAAATGCTCTCTTCACACATTTCATGCTTGTTCTTCAGCAATATCCAGATGCAACAAATTTATGCTGTACTTACTATCTATTTGATGTTCATATACACACTTATGTCTTACATTATTAAGCATTTGTTATCGAAACACAGTTTTGAAAATACTTATTCTTTACCTTAGAATATGCATCATAAAACACAAAAGCCCATATTTCAGGTGTAAGCACAGGCTTACATGCAAGATTTCCCATACATGCTGACTATAGTAGTGAAGCCTTAGGGAGTTGCATGCTATTGGAACGTTCTTCCTTTCTCTGCTCTCTTTTAGCTATGTTATTGAAAATAAATCCCCCCAGCTCAAGCATTCCAACTTCCAGTTTAGCTGTGCCTAGGAAAAGCTGTATTACTGACAGCATGTTAGTGGAACATGTCATACAAGTGTGTATTCATCCACAGGAATATATGTGCTTTCGCATAAATCCCCTGGCCTAGAGAATCTAAACATAAAATCAAAGGTACAATGTGCTCAGAACAAGCAGTACTGAGTGGCTATGGGATTGTATAACCTAAGCAAGAAGAAAGAAATAATGCTTTTTATGTGTTTCTTTATGAAAAGTCATTAAGTACAGAATTGCCCATTTCACCTCTGTCTGCAGGATGGCAGCTCTTTGCTCTTTAGCTGTGAGGGACTCTTTCAGAACTTCAATATGCTGCTTGCTGTCAGAGAACTGATTTGTGAGGGTCTCCAGCTTTGTCTGCAAGGCCAGCAACTCAGTGTCCTTGCGTGACAACTCCTGTTTCACCTGACCAATCTGAAAAAGAAAGAAAAGATGGGCAAAGGAAAAAATAATTTATACCTTCCTTACGAAATAACTATAAATTCACATAACTACTAACAAACAGTATGATACTCTAAACTTATCACATGTAATTGTGAAGCCTTCAATTATCTTGAATGGAAGGCCAGCTAAAATTTGTGTCATGAGCAAAAGATACAAGGAAAAGAACGGGGGAGCAAAAGCATCAATTTTTCAAGACAGGTTCTTTTAACACAGACAGTCTGTTCTTAGATATCTTTCAAAGGACAGACCAAAACCAGTTACTTAGCAGGGATAAATTTTTAATGAAGATAAAGCAGAACTGTAATAAGAAAAATACCCGTACCCTGTGATATCAGGAAAGATGAGATACCTACAGGTCTCTCTCAGAAGCATGATGTTTGCTTTGAAGTGTCAAACCAGCTAATTTCTATCCATCTCTCCATCAAATAATCCAGCCTCATGCTTATATTGTATGTAAAGACATTTACGTTTCCCACTATTAAAAAGCTAGCATTTCAATCTTAAATAATTTATGGAAGCTTCTTAAAGCAGACGCAAATACACATCCAAGCATGAAAACTCTTTGTGGAACTGCACTTTATTGAGAGCAATTTCCTAGATTTAATTTAGTGAATTAAATCAGTACCAAAATGCCGATTTATTTTAACAAATATAAATTGGATTATCGTTTAGAAAGAAAAGCAGTAAGAAATCTAAAAGTAAAGCACTGAAATGAGATGAAATCTCATTCTGAGTCCCAGCATCAGCCAGGACAATTTTAATGTAAATCTGAAGGAAAAAAAAAACAAAACAAAACAAAACAATTAAAGAGGACTGGGAAGTCTAAATGTAGATCTATGACCACGTTTATAACCAACTTTCTGGTTTGCTTCCGAGGTACCTCACTTATTAAAATAGCGATATCTTACTTTTACATATTATATAGCAGAGGTGGACATATCTCTAAAATGAAACAGTTTTCCCTCTTTTACCTTGCACAATTTTGTTCAAAACCCCTCTATCCCCAAAGTATGTTGTCCAGTGTTTCAAAACAGAAATTAAAGGACATCACAAACTAAAAAAAAATAGCCTGTCCAGGACTACCTCCATTTTTGGGAATGTGTCAAGAACAAAATTAAATTCATGTAAGCTATAATTTATATATTTTTATTTTATTTTTAATTAAACACATGTATTAGTGGAAATTACTAAGAGGAAAAGCTTGGATAAGTGTGATTTTATCTTTACAACACTGTTTCAATAAAGGGCGATTAAAGAAAGAAAGATTTTTACTGAAGAGTATTAAAATAGCATCAAAAGATGTCATCAAGGACTCCTGTGTTCCAGTGTGAAACAGCATACATGAGGAGATAAGCAAGAAGGGGAGCAGAAGAAGGACATGTGTCCCAAAAAAACCTCACACAAACTATTTTTTTAAATGGAATAATGGGAAGGAGTATAAGAAGAATTTGATTTATAGAACTATTCGATAGTTTATTGTTCACTTAGTTCAAACATACTAGGTTGGGTTTTTCATATTTTTATCTTTAAAAGCAAATATGTCCACAGAATGATTTCACCACCTATTTAAATTAGATACAAAAATACTGATGTTAGCAGCACTATTTCTGCTGGTCAGCTACTGGCCAACACAACCCGTTGCACAATCCTGCTAGGCACAGGAGAATAGCTAGGAAGAAATGAACTATTTTCTGCTAGTTATGTTGTAGACTAGTCATGATACTTCTGGAGTAGCTAAACAAAACAAGCATCCTTAAAAAATTTCAAATGACGAAGTTTTTCAACTAGTAGGTATCCTGAATTATAGTAAAGCTTTCTCAAACCCGTTTGGTCTTTCTTTGAAAAGATAAATCCTTTTTGGAGTCATCTCAGATAAGATGTTTACCCTAAATACTAGTGTTTTGGTGAAACACTGTTATTTAAACACAAACATATTTTGTTACATAAAAATTTCCCAGTAGCACCCTAAGATCATTCTCTCTAGAAAACCCCATTTCAGAGCTGTAAGCCCACACTGACAACGTGCTTAAGTTCTTTCGGAAGAATGCAGCGCATACCATTCCAAGTTGCAAAAGAAGTTAAGACAGCATTAAGTGCTCACACCTCTCTTCTCGGTGAGACACTACGATCACTCAGCAAATGCATTAATTTCACAGCAAAGAAATAACCTAAGTTCATGCTGCTAAAATTAAACCATCAGTTTTAAAAAGCGTTCAGCATCCAATGCTTTTGTTACTTTTTCGTGAAAAAACATTAAGAGATTTCAGCACATTTTCAAATTATTTTTGTTCTAGGAGGGAAAGCAAATCCCTTTGAAAGTCTGGCCCCAAAATGGGTGCTGAATACTTTTGAAAAGAATAAGTTATTGCTAAAACAGCTCACACCATTAAGGAAACAGTTAACAAAACAAATACAGATGTTCAGCTGAAGAGTGATGTTATGGACACCAAACCCACGTGAACAAAAAGGCAGGCTACAAGGCTGAGCAGGCTGTTAGTTCTACTGTTATACCAAGTCATAAAGAAGGTAAGAGAAGAAAAGCTACCCCAAAGCCAGAGAGCTAGCAAGCCCCAGTGAATGGCCACTGCACACAAAAGATAAATCTTACTGCAGAGACCTCGGCCTGGAGACCAGCCACTCTTTTTTTCAGGTCCTCCCCTTGAGCCTCTTTGGCACTTAGCTCCTCCTTCAGTTGCTCTACCTGTCACGACATTGTTATGCTTTTAAATATTCATCTGTCAGCTTCTAGTTAGCCTGTGTCAATCCAAGTAACTAAAAGTGACAAAGAACTGAACAGAAGGATCAACACTGGTCACCCATTTTCTCTTCCATTCTTCATTTAGTCTTCTCAAAAGTTTAATGTCTCTGTAATTTCATACAGGCTGCCAGACAAGAACTGGATTATGAAGCAAAGATGTATAGTTATCGTTACGTTTATATGTCAAGTATGGGGCACTTCACCCAAAGCTTTTAAAACTGGAATTCACAAGGAACTTCGGACAAGAAAAGGCACATTTTGCAGTTCGAGAGAAATCAAGTTAATTGTCAAGATACAGCCACAGATGACTATACAATACTGGAAAAATAAATGTTGTGCAATTACAAAACAATGTAGGACAGCAAGATATGATTGCAGCTGGCTGTGAGCCAGGAGTGAATAGTTGTCAAAAAGGAGAAAATTTTCTGCTGGAAAATAAATGAGCAGATAATCGACAGAAGAGATCCAGGAATGGAACAGCTGAATAGATCTGCATGCCCACAGAGGGAGGGGAGAAGAAGTTGAAGAGTTGCTAACAAGAGAAGAAGGAAAGAAGGAAAGAAGGAAAGAAGGAAAGAAGAAAGAAAGAAAGAAAGAAAGAGAAAGAAAGAAAGAAGAAAGGATGTAAAGGAGAGGTGCTAAAATTGTCTCTGCATTCATAACTTGAAGGGGGTATGCTTCAATTCCTACAAGCAACTAAGTGGGATAAAAGGGCGAAAGTATAACAGATGTGGTTATCTTGAGATAAATCAGTGAGCTGGCACGAGGGAAGTGGAAGAAACAAATACTTATTACATGTTTCTGCCTTAAGACAAGTAACACTTCTTGAAGAAACTTCCTCCAGCATTCTTTTTTTGATAAATAATTTCAAGCAGGACAAATGCAGTAGGTCACAGTTCTTCAGTTCCTAGTAATTTTCAACCTCTGTTCCAGGCATTTGTACACTGCTTGCAGGGAGTACACAAAACCTAATTCAGAAAAGCAAGACTGCTCACAATATACTTAAATTTACTGTACAAGGTGGCCTGAATCTTCATTACAAAATATTAGGGTCCATTAAAAGACTGAGAAACACTTCTCTGGGAGAAACTGAGAATGAATTCACTTTTGGCTGTAAATGATTCAGTAGTCAGTGTCCATCTTTATACCTTATCAGGTATAAATCAACAGGTATATAACAGGTATTGATTTATACCTTGTCAGGTATAAATCAACATTTCTCACTACTGAATTTGTCCTGCATCAATTAATGCTGGCACTACCACTGTTGTAGAATTCTGATTCCACTACTGGAAAGAGAGTGCAATGGAAAACCATTATAGTGACAGTTACACTCCTTTCAGCCTTTACCTAATAAACAGACCTACTAGTTATAGTATAACAGTTGCAAAAAGAAATACTTTTTTCAGTAGGCTACATTTGAACAGACCAAATAAAAGCTAAAATTATAATGAATTAGCAATGTTCTAAAGATACACGAAACACAGAAATCCTTCTGAAATAAAAGAAAATCAGGTGCAACAGTAAAAGCAGAATTTGGGCCACTGACCTTTCTGAACCACCATTACAATATTTTCAAATTTGAACTTAAAATTATCTTAAATATTTTTAAGTTATTTTAGTGACTTCAAGGCAGAATACAAATAAATTCTGTTTCTCAGCACTTGAATGGGAACCCAGACTGCAACTCCTTACTGAAGTATGAAAATTTCTCTCATCTGTTCGCTAAGCTCAGCTTATCTCACTAATCTCATTTGCTTTCTCAGTACCTTATTTTTCATGAATTTGGAATGACTACGGTACACCTCCATTTGCTTCATTTCCTCTTCACGTTCTTCTGTGCTCAGAGCTCCATTTGACTTCAACATCTGAATCTCCTCTTCCAAATCCCGGAGGCCACGCTCCATGGAAGAAATTTTTGAATCCTGAAAAGGGTTAGAAGAGAGAGATAAAGATACACAGTTAGATGATTTGTTAACATACCACTGGAGTAAAAAACAAAGGAAACAGTTTGTTGGAAATGTACCTGCCCTTGAAATTTACTCCTGAAGTTCCTACAGAAACCAGCCTACACCTCTTTACACAGCATCTGGCTGAGTGCTCAAGTACTCATTTTTCAGTATTTTATACCTTTCAAGGGAAGCAAGAGTTTAGTACTGAAAGAAAACACGGCTAGAGGCATCGACCCAGTATATGATAAATAAATAAAGAAACAGCAGAAACGGTTGCCTTGTAATGCAAAGCCAGTATAAACCAGAGAAATTTAATTCTAATTGAATTAACAGTCACAGTAAAACGTGCCTGCAAGAACGACAAAAAAAATGGGTTTGTGTTACTAGTGATTTAAGTGGAGTCACAAATTGAGAACATAAAAAGCACCATAAGCAAAGAAAAGATGCAACAATCTAGTTTTGGGTGGACAATTAGTTTTGAGTGGATAAAGCAGTAGAGGATCCTCCAAGTATTCTGGCTAATATATACAACATATAAAAAATTTCCGTGGATAAAAAAATATACATCTGGAAAAATAAAAAAGTTAATTCTACCATTATCCTCATAGTTTTACAGGATGACCAGAGGTTTTCAATCTACTTGGTTTACTGCTTCTTTAGAAGTTTTATGTGTTAGGAACAGCAAGAACAGACTCATACAACACACAGAGCTTCATGCATGCTCATTAACATGGATATGTATTTATAAGTTATAATCTCTTAAAGCAGATTATTTTTTTATTTAATTTCTCAAAAATATTCCATCCTTCCTGAAATACAGGTAGGATTTGAAACTATCCTTCATTCTTTCATAGCCCAATCCTTCATTGTTTTGTGTTGAATAACCAAAGCACAGCTGAAAAAAAAAAAAAGCCTGAAAAGATTTTAATGTATAGGTTTTCACTCATGAGGTAAGATTTTTCTAAATGACCATCATGAAGATATAGTCGGCTCTCCCGCTTAAGTTTTGATGCTTAAGTTAGAATCAGTGAAGCAGGCTTATGTAACAAAAAATTAGAGAGGTGGTAAGGTGAAGTATTACGTTCTAATTTATAGCAGTATTTCGTTTCAGCTCTCACATCACTTCCCAGAAGTAACAGTGTTTCTCTTTTGATAGTAAAGACAGCTTATTGTTACCAGATGGTCAATTAGTTTTCATTACTATGGACCACAAAGCTGACTAATAGAAGAAAGATGGCAAACGAATGGCTCCAGGGTAGAAGGATGGGAAATGACTATGGAAAACATTGAGATGGAATGGAAAGAGTTGGAAAGGAAAAAAGGAAGGAAAATAAAAGAAAAAGGCATAGATAAAGGAGGGAGATAGGGGAGATATGGAAATGGAAGAGAATAGTTTGCAAAGACAGTTTCAATTTTTTTAACTGTATTTGTCCAAACCCTGTCTGAGGTACTTTATGGACCATACAGTATGAAATATGATTGCATAAAGCTGTGTAAACCACAGACTCCACTTGTGGCTCCGGAGCTCTTGGAAAATTGCCATTATTCCATTAGATACCTGAGAATTCAATCACAAAGTCGTCTAGAAAAGTTAGGTTTAGGATGACATAAAGACATCTTCCTAGCTACATGACCCATTCTTTAAGTGGGTTTTCAGTTTGCAAATGGCTAATTTTGTTGAAACACAGAATGCAAAGCAGTATTTTGAATGCTGACATTATAAAAAGAAAATAACCCACATCATTATAAAGACCTACTAATCCATCATTTCCATTCTTGTAACACAGCGGACTCCTGCCTAACTGAAATAAAACTGCATATGCTGCTGCAGGCAGACAGAAGGCAGGTTTCTATCGTGTCACGAAGCAGTCTCTTCAATGAACGATAATAAAAATAATAGATAATAAAACAGTATTAAAATACACTTGTTTTAAATTAGAAGACTGACAGAAGTAGATGGTATTTGGTAGAGTCACCTTTCTTACGAAAAACCTATTTTTTAGAGAACAAACCCTAATGCTGCCTATATGCAATTATTTACCTTCATCTCAATAACAGTTTGCAGAGCCTTTGTCTTGGCTGTGTCAGGAGCATTTTCAAATCGACGATGGATCTCCTGTACCAGCAGAAAAGAAAGCAAGAATTAGCCTAATGGGACTTTGTTCCACTTACCAAATACAAACAAAATGACTATCAGCTTCTCTTTCTAATACATAGCACAACTATGTAAATGCAGTAAGTTTTATCTCCAGCTGTACCTGTCACATCAGTTGTACAGCCATCCAAGACTGTTATTGTAGAATAAAATGAAACAGCTTGATAAAAGCAATTAAAACAAATTCTTGTTAACTTTTAGAAACTGAGTAAACAAAAGATAAGGTCAAAAAAAACCATGCCAAAAGTCTATTTTGAATAATGTATTTATAGAACCATAGAATCTTTTAGGTTGGAAAAGACCCTTTATTTTAGTAGTGCAATTACATACTAGATAATTTCCACTTGTGCAGAGACATGGTCTCTGACCTGAGAACATAAAAGCAACTACTACTAGGAAAATTGAATAAATGGAATACACAGCAGGAGAACAGCATGTCACTAAAGAGATGCTGACAGACAACAGTGTCTGCTTTTTACACTGCACAGCGTTTTCCCAAATAGAAAATTATTCTAAGCTTTTTCTTTAGAAATGCCTGTATCCCCACTGTCTGAAGTGATGCCTGGCACTTTGGCAAATGAAATGTCCTACTTCTATCATCATAACTAATTCCATTGTGATTTGGATGACATAATCTGCTGAAAAACAACACCTCCCACCTCTTGACTGTACAGTAAGGACTTAATTTTTGGCAACATGCCTATGATTCTGAAGAGCCTGGAAACAGGGCTACTGGCAGACTGAACCTCGCTAAAACACATATCTAAGTGTGGCTGCTGAAGGCAGTGCACAGAGATCCTTCTTAATTGTGAAATACAGGTTACATAATTACCTTTCAGTGGCAGAATGTGGAAATACCAATATTTCATATCTCTTATATATTCACATTATATTGAGGACACACACAACACAGATGAATGACAATTCAGGACTTCACACAATACTTAAAAGAGTAGGGCCACACACAAATATCAGGATCAGAAAAACACAAAAATAATCTTTCATTCCTTGCAAGTTATGCTTTCTGATAAAGTAACAAAGCATTATTCCTTTCTTCTACTTTCAGACATAAAAACTTTAATGTGTAACTGATACTGTTCTCAGTTCCCAGTTATGTGCATCATGCATGCTTTTCACTGTTAATTATCATTACTATTAAAAATATACCATATTTGTTCTCAGTTTAGCCAGTGAGAACTCCTAGCCACCAGATATCATCACAACATTGCCAAGAATATTGAAGAATGCTTTATCATCCCTTTTTTTTTTCCCAGTTTTATATTTAATACCTCATTATTACAAGCTATTAGTTTCTACAATTCTTTGACATGAACAAGAAAAGCTGCAGGTGGTGGGACACTTTGTTACCTGCTTGGCACTAGTGCTACCACTACAGTTATACTGTGTCCTCTCTGTCTACAGTTTCAAAATGATATTGATATATTGAAGAGAGTTCAAAGAATGACTGCAGGAGCATAATTTGTCTTTGGGGGGGAAAAAGGGGGAATCAAAACAAATTTATGGTGCAAATTGATCACAACTTCAAAGTACTTTCACAGGCAACAAAAACTGAAAATGGGTTGTTCTGTCCAAAATCACATTAAGATTCAGCAACTAGAAACTGAAGGCTAGAAACAGTCAGAAGTTTTAAACAATGGGGTCACCTTAACCAGAGTTGGAGTTGATACTTCACCACTATCAATTTTTAATCAAGAATACCTATCTTCCTTTAAAAAAAAAACCAAAACAAAACCCTACTTCGAAAAAAGATATAAACTAAAGGTGTGAATCATATTACATCTCCCAAGTAGGTCTGCAAGGGACCACAGCACCCCTATGAGAAACAATACTGTAATTTTCTGGTCAGCGTAACTACACAGAATAGTTGATCAAACATAATAAGAACATTGAATATGTAAAGAATAGCTGTGATGGAGTGATTTTAATGCACCATAAATAACAACCAATTCTGTGGGGTTTTTTCTTGACTAAGAAACACCAAAAGAATTGAAAATTAGAGAACATAGTTTAGAATTGAAGGAGTCCTCAATATGATCAGTATCAGCACTGTTTCTTAAAAATATTAATAAATTATACGCATGCATAATAATGAGGGGAGGAATTTAATCAGAAGCATTTTCTTCCTTCATAACCTGGCCATATTATTAATTGTTATTCCCACAGTTATTCCTGCCTTTGATTTTGCATGGGATTTAGAATAAATGTGAAGGTGCACTTTTTAAGCAATGGTGTTTTTATAGTGGAGTAGGCTGTGTGCTTAAAAATACAGCAACTTATCTCTCAGTAGCACCACAAGATAAGCACTTTCCAAAGCAAAAAAAGACATGCCTTCAATTTCCTGCAAAACCTACATAATGAGGAAACACATGCCACAGTGAAAATAGAAAAATATGCTCTCATACATTAATCTCTTAACAAAAAAGACAAAAAATAAGTGCAATTAAAAACAGAGGAGTAATTCTGATTTTTTTTTTTAATCTTGACTGGCACACGCATTTAATTACAATGAAATGTAAATGTTACAACCAAAGTAAAATTTCACAAGCATCCATCAGTTCAGTGTTAACTATCATTATTAATTTTAGAAATTATTTAATAGATCTATCAGATCAAATAGATCTTTAATTGTGTAGAAGGGCAAATCATATCTGATTAACCTGATTTTTTCCACCGTGAAGTAACTGGCTGTGTGAGTAAGTGGTGAACAGTGGGTGTTGCATGTCCTTCAACATTGCTTCCAAACATCCCTGAGACCAAATTGGTGAGATACACACTGGACAAGTGGTTAAGAAGGAAGGTGGACAATTAGCTGGACTGTCAGGCTCAAAGCTTGGTGATCAGCAGTATGAAGTCCAATGGGTAGCTGCTTGCTATTGACAACCCTCAGAGGCTAATACAGTGGCTTATACTGTTCAGTGCCTTTATTAATGATCTGAAAGTGCGATAGACAGCACTCTGCAAGTTTTCAGATTATATGAAATTTGGTGAAGACATGAATTGTGAATAAGCAGTGTGCCCTTGCTGCTGTTAAAAAAACCAAAACCCCAAACAAAACAGAAGAGGAGAAGATTACAGAACTGCGTTTCTTCAGCTGAACAGAAAAGAAGGCTTGTTGGGAACCTCAATGCCCTCTGTGGCTATCTAACTGGAAGCTTTAGAGATGATGAGACAAAATGTCTTTTTGGAAGTGCACAGTGATTGGTGACAGGCAAAAGTTGCAGCACAGAAAATTCTGAATCGCTAATACAGAAAACATTTTACCAGAAGGGCAACCAAACACTGGACCAGGTGCCCAGAGAGACTGGAATCCCCATCTCTTGAAATTGCTGATTTGAGCAGGAAGTTGCATAAGATGACCTCTGAGAGAGCTCTTCAACCTGAATGACTCATTTATATTAGTATCTTTACTAACTGGGACCTGAAGGCTACTGGATAGTATTACGACTGCTTAGTTTCAGGATTTTAACCAGTATTTTTCAGAAAGTGCTCAATACCAGTAATTTCAAATTCTATTTCAGCAACACATGAAACTGAACTGTGTGAGTCCTGTATAATTTATCTCACCATTATTAGAGTTTTGCTACATAAAAAGAATACAGTTATACAAGTTTGGAACCAATAATCACAGTAGTTCCTTCAGAAATTATTTTTGTATTTTTCCATTTGTCATTTCCTGCATTTGCAAACACAATCAACATAATTCCTTGAAAAATAAAGTGACTGTATTAATAAAGAGCATAACTTGGAAAGATTTGCTGAAAATTGCACAAACATGGAGGGCACCAGCTGCTCTCATCCTCAGTTATCTGTGGGTAGAGAAATTCATCTCCATGGTTTGCATTTTTACGGATACATTCAGACAGTGATTTCTAAATCCAACCAAAACCTTGGATATTAGCAGACTTAAGTTTGTTAACAAAGGCATCATCTAAAGTGAAAATTAAACCACAGCTTCCAGTTCACCTCAGTATTCCAATCAGCAACAAATAAAAGCAAAAATCCCTTAAAACTTCAGCATTAGAGTCAAGGCAAGATAAAGATGAGAGACCAATTCAAACCATCATATTAGTTTTAAGTAGCATGTCACTGTGTTCAGGTCTGATGGAAGTGTGAATCCAAAAGCTAAAGAAAAAAATAAAAATTGAAAGATTTAACATTAGAATCCTAATCACGTAGAACTTTATTTACATATGCATTATTAGTTCTTCATTCTTCCTTTCTTCCCTCTTACTCCAGGTGCAAAAGCATGTATTTCCTATTTGAATTAGCTTCCAACTACTTAATAGTATTTTGTTTCCGGTTTTTTTCTACTGCAAAGTTTCACACTTGCAGAAATAAAATTCTGCAAATTTCACGTCCACTGAAGAGAAGTGCAGGATAAAGGATAATATTAATATCTCCAAGGAAAGTATATCTAATCTGTGATTTGTAAACAAATGACATATATTGACAAAGAAAATTATCTAATAAAACACCAAAAGATGTTGAATTTTATGTATTTTTAACCTCTAATTCCCAGCCAGATTTATGCATTTCTAAATTGTTTCATATGATTATAAAAATCCCACTTAAAGGGAATGGAAGTGCTAAAATGAACTATTTAGAAATTTTACCTTGTGACAGTAAAAAGAAAAAAAAAAAATCTCTTTGAAGACTGAGTAGCTCAGTCATAAAGAAAAAAATACGACTGAAGTTAAAAACTTCAAATCTCTATCATTTTAGTCCCTTATGCTAGAAAAAGCATATGAATAAACCCATATAAATTTTATGGATTACTTCACTTTGATGAGATCATAACTATAACACAAAGAAAACATCCTGCAAGAAGACTGCAGTTCCACTTTTTTCCATTCACTTAATTCCTACACATCATTAAGTTATTATATAAAAATGAGAAATTCGCTATACAAGAATCAGAAGGTGTTAATGATTTTTTTTGTAGTCTGGAACAACAAAGGTAAAAAGAATGAGTAAGGAACAGAAAAGGCAAAAACTTAATTTTTTTAACTCATCAGAATGATGTTTCCTAGTATGATGGTAGTAAGAACTTCAGTTACTGAATCTATCTACTCCAGAAACCTAAAAATTGTCTCGAAAAGTGTGCCTTATTTATGTTGGAAAATCTTGGAACAGGACAAAAGTGTTCTTTGAGGTAACTCTAATTGCTCCAATTAAAATTTCTAAATCCTTCTTTGAGCCTAGAGCAGAAAAGAGTTAGAATTTTAACACATGCATGGAAAAAGAACTTCTTTGTAAAACTTGTCACAGATAATTTAAATCCGGTCAGATAAGGCAAACAACCTTTCTCTTCACTGGACACTGTTCAGCAGTACTCCGATGGTATGTTTAGATGGCACATCCATCTTTTCTTACTGAGCACCTTGCTGCTGCTGTTTGGCCATAGCAGTATCAAGTTTGATAACCTAAAACTAAGTCAAGTATACATATGTTATAGCCTAATACAAGCCTGCTCGCTGCTTGTCTTACCCTAAGTGGAGACATAATAAAGAATGCTCATAGAAATTTAATGTTA
The DNA here is from genome assembly GCA_024361745.1 of Cacatua alba. NCBI lineage: Eukaryota > Metazoa > Chordata > Aves > Psittaciformes > Cacatuidae > Cacatua > Cacatua alba. The sequence continues at coordinate 38,573 of JANEMJ010031717.1, read as the reverse complement.
CTTCCTAGAATAAAGTGAGCACTGTTTGATTCAAAATAGCTACAAACAGGAATAAGTTCTTGTAATAAGGCCATACTAGATGGCTGCAATACAGTTCACAAACAGGACTTTGTGGAGTTGCCATTTCAACAAACACTGAAGATGAAAAGAAATAATGGCTTTTTCTGCCATAGCCTCTTTCCTTAAGTTCACTGTAAATGTGCGCCCTTATGAATGACCCATTTCAGTGACTGCTTTACATACAAAATCACCCTTTATTAGTTAAGCACTACATCCCTAACTCTTTAATTCAGTTTTGCACTCAGCTGTATTAAAAAATCCATCTTGTCTGAATGGGCCCAATTATTAAAAAAATAATTTAAGAACATCATACCTGTAATGTACTACCAAACACGGGTTCTATGACACAAAGTGCAAAGCTACTGTTAGTTCTTTCCTTGTTCCACACCACTGTAACATTCAAACCTTGAACCTAGAACTGACTTCTGAAGAAACTTTCTAGGTAAAGAGTTTCTTTCTGTTTCCAAATAAAAGGCAGTAGTCAGACATCTGTCCCAGTTCAGGGAATAACTGTCTAATTTTGTCTGTCAAAACTTTATGATGAACTATGTTGACATTCTATTACACTGATATTTCAATGAACACCTCACCCCACCTTCAATACCTGCTTAGCCTCAAAGTTTGACCCAACCACTCCCTTTTCCCATGAGAATGCTATAGCTACAAGATCAGTAGGCAAATGGTTAGGGCCATGTATATTATCAGGACTCTGAATATACGTTACACAAGACATGATGGGATTGAAGGCTTCATAGGTATATTGGGTAGATACCAGTAAGCATCCTGGCTAATGAAAAGAAGAGAATACATTTAGGAACTTCCCCTCATACATCCTTAGTTCTTATGATTTGAGACATCAACGCGAATCCCTGCCTGAGCAGGAGAAATGCAGTGGTATATCAGTATATCTTGGAAACTCCAATTAGTATATGCCATAGCACTGCTCTGAACAAAGATGTATTTAGCTTTCAGAGTATGTATGTCCAGTAGCAGCCCTGAGACAAACAGGTCATCAGACAACTACTGTTGCAAAGTCTGTGCTGATATCCCTTGTGAAGGAGTAAGGAAACAGGACAACACTCCCAAAGCCGTTTAGCAAATACCTGACAATAACAGATAGCTAGCAGCTTCTTTTTGCTCCCTCTGGGTAGAATCAATACAAATAGTTTTGTTTTTCTCCTTTCTTCTAGGCAGATGAGAAATTTGGCCTAAGCTTTTTCTCCAAAAATATATTCCTAAAGACAGACAGTAATGAACAAATTAAGAGAGAAAGGTTTAACCAAGTTGGTGTAATGATGTTGGACTGTCCTTACAAATCATACTTTGCCCATAGTACTCCATGTGTCTAGAATACCAGATGTGGATACAATCACACCATATCATGCTATAACCTGCACTGACTTTTGGTCTATTACTCTGTTTAGCTTAGAAAAATGTATCTCTATTCAGTGCATTAAAATGAAGGGGGAGAGCAGGAAGGTTGTCAAAAAGAGCAAAGCAAGCTTCAGTATCTTGAGAGCTATGTGCTGTCACTGCCATCAGTGATAATTCTGCAACAGGTGAGTCTGGAACAATAAGGTGGCAGTTAATGTAACTTGGAAGCTATTCTGGAAGCTGTAGTCCAGCTGCTGGATTTCATCAAGTATTTCTCGCTGGTATGAGAGTAATTTTGTTTCTGAAAGTTAAGTTTAGAATACCAACAATAATATGAATCATTTTCACTAAGACTTAAGAAGAGGTATTCAAAATAGCAACCATCTTTTTATAAGCTATGAAGCTGAAGCTTGTTTTCTAGGGTAGAGGAATGTGACGCAGTCACACTATCATCTGCTGAAGTCAGGGCATCCAGATTCACGTCTGTGTTCAGATGTTCAGTGAAACATCTAATTTCTCATTATTTTGTGTTAAAGAGAGACTGTCCTCTATCACTGAGTTGCCAAATACATCCTATGCTAGATACAGGATCTTTGCTATGGACTTGTAAGGAAAGATTGCTTGAGTTCCCCAGAATTCAGGACATTTGGGAAAAGCCCAAGAGCGTCAAATTGCTTATGGAGATATCTCTCACTAACTGCAGGAGAATCCATTTCATAACCTGGATATGGGAGACTGAGAGAGTGCTCTGGGAGATGGTCAAAGATATGCACTATCTTCTACACAAAGACATCTGAGTAGCGTTGGACATTTCAGCCTGGAAAAAGAGAAAACTTGGAAGGGATATGACAAATCTAAAATTATGAGTGGCACACGGTCTTGCTGGCGATCATCCATTCACTGTGTCTTCCAGTGCCAGAGCAAGAGGCTGCGAAGGAAGCTACTGAGAGACAGGTTCAAACTTAAAATAAATGAGACAGGGTTTTTTCTGCAACAGAGTAGGCCTGTAAAACCACTTACCAAATGATGCTGCAGCTGCAAAAGCTTACATGGCTCAAGAAGACACTGACTGCGTACTCAGATGGCAGATCCATGGAGGATACTAAATTGAGAAACCGCAAAACTCTCATCTGTAAAGAGCTGGGAAGATGGGAGTGCACTACAGAGATGTATTGTGCTTGACTTGTTCTTACCCTTTCCTGGGTGTCTGCATATGGCCATTACCTGAAAGAGAATGCTGGACTAAAAGGATCATTGGCCTGAATCAGTACAGCTATTCCTTTTATGATCTTAGCAGAACCACATATGTGGGCTCTCAAAGAATTTCTTTTCCTTAGGAAATTAGTGCAATCTTTAGTACAATCACAGTAAAAGTGATACCTGAAGAAATCAGTGAATTCACATTTAATTTTCAAGGTCAGACTGCTGGCCACTAAACCTGTACTGTCTGTCTGAGAAACCATCTGATGACCTCGAGTCTCAACATCATGCTTTGAATTACATGCAGGCTTCAAAGTTGGAAAAATGGATGGATAGCTTTTTGCTTCAAGATGCAAATCTTTATTATTATTATATCCAGGAAATAATTTTACCAGAAGTGTAGCACACTCATAAAGTCAGAAACAGTACTAGCGGATTCTGACATCTCAGAGCTTGCTTTAGCAAAGATGGTCAAAACACTATTAAAGTTTTTCTCAGTTTTTCTAATGTGTTAGAACATGAAGTATAAACACTGACCTCCCAAGCACATGCAAATCGCTTTGAGATACTAACGCTTCCTTTAAAATAAGTATTTAAAGAAGAGTTTAGCACTCCTTTCTAGATACTGAGAATGCCAGATATAGAACCATCAAGAAAGTAGACTGAGTTCTTCAAGGCAGCTCAAAAATTCCACAGTTCATATCTAGTGCAGCAAAAGGCTAAAATAACCTAACACTATGGAAATACAGATAAACACAGAAGATTAGCTGAGGAGGGTGACGCAGACACACGTAAAAGGTTCTGCACATACACGACTTCCAAGTGTGGAACAGGGATAACTACTCTGAACCAGATCTTGCAGAGCAGAGCAACTTGGTGCTCAGGAAGTTAGATGGAGACAGCTACAGTCCAGCAACATCCCCTGATTTTATCCAGCCTCCTGAAGCCCCAGGCATGAGACCTGAGCTTCATGCAGACAAGCCTAACTTTAGTTAACTCAGTCCAGCTCAGAGCTCAAGGACAGCACATGGGTACTAACAAAACCCTTCCTGATGTGACCCAATTACATAAGAAGATAATTTGACATCTCTGCACATGGCACCATGTTTCCGAGACTACTAGGGTGCTCACTTTTAAGGCTGGATCCCACACCGTATCAATGGCTTAAGCTACAAATTACAGTATACCCAGCTTACCCTTCTCAATGCATTAGAGGTGGGTAAGCATCGAGGAGTAATTAATTTTAAACTGTTAGATAAACAACACTTGCACTTTCAAACTCAGTAAGTCATCTCTACCTTCTCCAGGAAATTTTACACCCTAAAGGCTAGGATTTAAATGACTGATGAATTCCAGATATGTATAAACGAAACAAGAATTCTTATCTCTCAACATCTACCCATCAGTAGCAGAAACAAATGTAAGAGCATTCCTAAAAAATTGCACAGCTGCTGCCAGCTTTTCATTTATATTGCTGGACTTAAAGAAGAAACAAATGGAAGCCATTTGGGGCACTTCCTGAAATAGATACAAGAATTGGAACAGAATTATCATTGGGTGCTAAATAAAGGAAAAACTAGTGTAGAAACTCTGGAATCATATTATCTTTGCTCCAGACACTCAAGAGATTACTGCTCTAAAAAAATAAATCTGGCCTAAATCTGGCTCAGAAATGCAATGGGCCCTAGTTTTCTTCTATAAATGCTTGCAAGAGCACGAGTACAATCGGTCAGGGCATGTAAAACATATGAATAAGAGGTATTAAGAAGTATTTATTTTGTTCCAGTACTTAAAGGGGGCTACAAGAAAGCTGGAAATGGACTTTTTACATGGGCCTGTAGTGGGAATGGTTTAAACCGAAAGAGAGTCGATTTAGATTAGATATTAAGAAGTTCTTCACTATGAGGGTGGTGAGGCACTGGACCAGGTTGCCCAGAGAAGTTGTGGATGTCCCATACCTGACAGCGTTCAAGGCCAGGCTGGACAGGGCTTGGAGCAACCTGGTCTAATGGAAGGTGTCCCTGCCCATGGCAGGTGGGTGGAAATGGATGACCTTTAAGGTCCTTTCCAACCCAAACCAGTCTATGATTCTGTGATTGATGTGTTGCAAATACTCATCTCAAAAAACTCTGTGCCTGACCTGGCTTCCCTGACTTCTTAGGGAGGGGGCTTAAATCTTGTCAGGGTTTCAAAAAAATGCTGAACAGTGAAGTAGACTTACAATACCCAAAACAGGGCATCAGATTCACACACACACATATTACATATACATGTATAGCTATCAATTCATGCATTCAATCTACAGATGTATAATAATCTTTACAGAAAATCTTACCATTAGTGAATACACGCTTATACATACATACCTGTGTATGTACACAATACCTGCTGAATTACTAGCCTTTTAGAAGTTACATACTTTAGGAGGCTAGTTCACAAGAGTAAAATACATTTAACAATATCAAGAAATTTACGCTGGCTACACAACAAATCCTTTATTTTCCTTTATTTTTCTAAGATGCTTGCATTACATTTAGCCTATATTTTATTACCATTATTTTAGGATGATCAATAGTGAAGAATGTCTGCCACTGTACTCCTCTAAGGTTCAATACAGATATAACAATGGTTTTTCTTTTCTGTTTTCACAGGGATGGGGGGAAGGGGCTACTATGTGTGCAGCAGTGTCCCTTTAAGTAATCTTTTTTTTGGCTGTGCATCCAGGGCAGCTAATAGTTTTATCAAATACCCTTCACAGCAAGATGACTGTTTCCATGGAAACCATAGAGCGATCATCCATTACTCCTGCAAGGATTTCTCTCAGTTTTCACCTCAATGCAGGTAGCTACTTTCTGTCAAACTACATCAGAATGGAAGAATGAATTTTACAGGCTGTGTGACAATTCACCTCCAGAACTTCATACAAAGACTACAGGGAAAGTGAAGCCTAAATCACAAAACCCCAGAAAGCACACACAAGGAAGCCTTGAAGAAGTTTTTAAAACAACATGGACAAATTCTGTCAATTTTGCAATGTAAAAATACAGCTTACAGAGAGGACAGAAGATTTTTTCTTTACAGTTGTGAAATGGAGAAGAAACAGAGAAGAGCTTAAGATTGGAGATGAACCCAGAGCTTGGTCACCTACCTCTCTCAGCATGTTGTTTTCTTTTTCCTTCTGTTCGAGAAGGCTCTCCAAGTGGTGCACGTGCATCTCTGCCTCAGCCAACCGTCTTGTTCGTTCATGATCTTCCTCAGTGGCTTTTGCTGACAGACCTTTACTCTGCAGCATCTCCAGCAGCTTTTTGATGGACTCATCACGCGCATTTAAGGTCTGTTTCTGTGTCTCAATACGCAGTTCCATCTCTTCTAAGGTTTTACGTAGCAGGAAGAGTTCCTTTGCCTGGCGTTCGTGCTCTGCATGAAGTCGTTGGAAGTTTTCCTCTGTCAGCTCTGCCACAAAGGGCTCACTGGTTCTAGTGCTGCTGTCCTGCTGGAACAGCTGGTTCAGGTCCCGCTGGATCCGAAGCTCATCTTGGAGAGCCTGAATAGTCATCTGCATATGCTAAAAGAACAAATAAATAAAATCAGAGGATTCTTTCCACTGAAGAGATAAAGAGAACAGTATGAGCCACATCAGTCCTCCTGAGCTACCAATCAAGAGGAAACTGCCACACCAACAGACCAGCTTTTTGTTTTTTGAAAGCAGAACTGAGGTGGAACTGGGTCACATGACAGAAATTTCAATTCCCAGTGACCATGAATACTGTGGGTTAACATAGTGGGATAATATAGGAAAAGCACAGTTTGCTTAGAAAAATTCCTCACTCCTTATTTAGATAAACATTTGTTTTCTTCTTGGCAAGACAAAAGTATTAAGACAATAATAGACAAGTACTAACACACTAAACAAAGACCTGATGACCAGGAATAAGATACATAGACTGATACATCTCTACTCCCTTAAGACGTGCTTACAATTTAGTCTAAATGTGAACAAGTCACATGGACCGATTCCTAGGGTCTACCTTTGTATTATAAAAGTCAGTGTCTGCAATAAAGCTACTTCCAGTATTCACTAGGACTAGTTAGCATTAGTTATAACCTATTATCAAGCTTGACACAGGAAACACTCTGTTAAGGTCTATAATGTAAAGATGTTGCCAAATTAATGTTTGACATAAATCCAAGTACTTCGTATTTCACTCAAATATTTATCAAAAGATAAGATGTTAAAAGATCTGGGTTTAAGTATTACTTCAAGAATATATTTATGACACTTCTTATGTTAAATTCCTTGGAAATATTAAATGCTGCCTGGAAATGGTACTGGGCAACTGGTTCTAGGTGGCCCTGCTTGAGCAGGGAGGTTGGACCAGATGATCTCCAGAGGTCTCTTACAACCTCATCTGTGCTGTGATTCTATGAAAAGACAACAGACAGGAGACAGTATTTGTAATACAGTTATTTACCTTTAACCTCTTTTAGAAACATTAAAGGTTACTGTGGTCATATAGAATGGTACATAAAGGCAGTCCAATCCCATTTTCTTTATAAAGGTCAGTACTTTAGACTGAGTACTTCACATTCTTTTGTGTTCTGGCCTAAGAAGAGCTTTTCAAAACTAAAGATGTTGTTCCCTAATCAGTTCAGGTACGACCACACTGACACTAAAAGGAAAAGTCCAACTCTGTGTCCTTCCTTAGGTGGATAACATTGACAACTGGATCAAAACTTCATGTGGCTGAAATTCAGTCCCATCGAAACCAAACAAAACGTCTTTCCAGCCAGATCTCTGATCCAGTAGATGATGCAACTAGACCAATGCTGATTCTGGTGCAAAGCAGCGGTGGGAATGTGCACTCAAGGAGCTGGTGGAGAAGAAAACGAAACCATCCTTAATGGTATCAGCATAAACTGAAATCAGCTTAAGTGCATAACTTCATGGTTGATTTGAGATGCTGTAACTATCCTTTATTCTATTTCAATAAAACAATATTTGGCAGTTACTAATTCTGTTAATCTAAAGCTACACTTCAGGTTATAGAATCTGTGATAACACAGCACAGGTAGGTGAGGGGATAATTAGTTACTCTCTTCTAAAAGGCACATTGTGTTTGTATATTGGTGGGTGCTCAGCATAAGAAATGAAAAGAAATATCTCAATATGGACTTTGAAAATGTTTTTATAAATAACTTTTTTTTTAATTACAGATTTAGGCTTTCATTTATTGCCATTTCTTCAAACTACAGTAAAAGCAAGAATGTCAGACAACCTCCAAGCCTTAAAATCAAGGCACTACCGCAAACAGCATGCAGGTAGGAAATCTGTTCAATTGATGTATGTTGATCAAGTTGTAAGAGAAACCCTACTGTACTCAGGAAAAGGTTTGCCTACTGTACCTATACAATACCAGTAAAGACAGTAGGACTCCATGGCAGTAAAGAATATCCTTAAATTTTGTTAAACAATAACCTCACTGGATATACATTTACAATTCCACATCAGTTAATTCCATTTGTATTTGAGAAGCCCTACTTATCCACAGCCCAGCTGTGTGTTGTTCCTCCAGCTAACAAACAAATTCCCACATGCTTCCACCTGCCTCTACACATACTGCCACTTCAGCATTTCCTTTCTCCCAAGAGGGAAAAGAGCTTCTTCTGAACAACCACATCATCTACTAAATGAAATTACTTCCTCTACTCAGTGTTGTCTCAGAATCAAACTTGGGTTATTTATAAACATCCACAGACTAAATCACCACAACCAAATTCCTTCATTTTTACGATTTGATCTGCTGTGAAATCTCACTTCAGGTTACCTAGGCAAAAACCATGTTTCAGACCCACAGAAATTGTCTCCCACAAAGTTGGAAAAGCCTCCACGCAACTTTTGGGTCAAACAACCAAAATGTATTATATGATTCAGAAACATGATGCAAAAAAAGAAGGGACAAACAGCATTTATTGGTATGCATCAGTCTGTTAAGCAAGGACAAGAAAGTTTGGAACACCTGACATAAATGGTCAGCAACCGCCTTGAATTCAGTTTCCCTGGAAAAACGAAGAGGTGGAGTGAAAGGAAGGGTTAGCATTGAGCTTATGAATATTTATCACTGTTCTCTGAACTGCTCAGCTGAGAATTAACATCATTATGTGCAAGGTAACTTGAAAATACGCCACAGAAAATTATTCTACGCTTCCGACACCCAACCCTTTCCAACATGCAAGATGTATGCAAAATGGGTTCTTCTCTCTGCTTTCCAAAATTTTTTATGATTTTCAGAATAATGGAACAATGCCCTGTATTAGTTGGCATAATAAATAAACCACTTTTTCAGTTAACACAGCTTGTCTTCTACACCATTTGAAAGAAAACATGGTTTTCTCTGTGAAGGAGCTAGCGAGTCTTACTAGCTTCTCACCCATTTCCTAGACTTTACTTCTAAATCAGTGACTATCCCAGAAAGACAAAATATTTTCTAAGTTCATGTGATACTAGCCACTGATGCTTAATCCTATTTCTAGCACCTGACGCCTCAATCAAACTTGAAAAATACTGTTGAAATTGTCTGATCTAGAAACAAAAAAGTAAAAATACCTTTAATTACCACTGAACTGTTACATCACACTCTGCTGGCTAAGTACCATTCATGCTTTTCTTACATAGCTTAGTAAAGGTAACATAATTGAAGTCAAAGCAATTATGTTGAACCTGTCCTTTGCTTAAAGCTTATTGCTCTTATTTCAGACCTTGAGGCTTCCCCTTTTTTTCAAGTAAGGAAAATTGGTCTTTAAGCCTCACTACGAATTAGACCCACACCTGCAAAACACAAAGATATTTTTGTGAGCACAGCTCTCTAGTAAGTCTTTTGCTGGTTATGCCCAATGTACTTTCCTCTTGATAGAGCTAAGCCCCTTCAGGCCCACCTCAAACATAAAACCTAAAGGGGCAAGGTGCAAACATAACTTCTTACCAGGTGTTCCACTGCCTGTGTTACTTCCATAGGGCAACTCAAAGTCTGCTAACCGGGCTCTATGCAGGGACAGAGTTTGCCTTTCATCCAGCAGCACGAAATGTACATCTGTAAGTAGCAGACCATCATTCAATCTTCGCCTCCATCTAACAGGATTCAAATTCACATTTCCCACACTTTGGCAGATTGGTTAGATGAGTTTTCAACCTACAGTATGATGACAGCCAATGATAAAGAAGTGCCTTATGTTTGGTTTACAAAGCAGTCCTGTTGTTGCAGTCCAGGATAATGCAATGTACCTATTGCCATACGGGTGAGTTTGGGAACCTTGCTGCAGGCAGTTCTTCTCATCTCTCGCTGTTGAAGCTTTTCCATTTTGCATGAAATATTTAAAGATTCAGTAGGCCTGACAGAAAATACTAAAGAGAGCACAGCTCCTTATTCTAATTGGTAGAACACATAGGAACAGAAAGACCTGAGTAGCAGTACTTTCAAATACCTTAAATGCTTATAATGTTACCATTCCAAAGGAAGCAGGGGATATGCATTTTAACATACTCAGACAGAAAAAGGAATTTAATTGATATTCTACGTCCAAGACCTGTATTCTAACCCTACACTTTAGATCAAAAGGAGGCAACCATTGCTACTAGCACAATTTTGAAAGAAAGGATCAAATGACATGCTTTTTCAAGAAAGAATTTCCACACTCATCTGTGCAAGACAGAGCTTGACCTACCAAGCCACAGCATTTAAGATTCCAGTCAATTTGTTTTCGCTGCCTGATTTAGGCTATTCACACTGCAGATACTGTCTTTGTAACTACTATAATCAGATACATAACTCATCCCATATTTTATTCAAAAAGTCATACGCAAGTGCTTATGTATCTAAATTAGAACTGTGGGTTCTGCAACACAGGCGAGGCACCTAGGCACTGAACACTTCTGTAATGAAGTTCTCTGTCATCTCCTGAATTTAAATTCTAAGAAAAAAATCAGCACGTTCAAGAGATGCCTGTCAGCAGTCAGCAAAATGAACAGAAGAACCTACTTTTTCCTCAGAAAAAAGGGAAAACATAACACGCAATTATACGACACCGTGTCACAGAAACGTGTTACAAAGAGGTGGGAAGCATTGTTACATTCTGCAAAACTCAAGGACTTAAAAAGTTTCTCTTCTTACACTGGGAGAACACTAAAGACTCTCATATTCATGAGCAAGAGAATATGGGGTGATGGAAAGAATGGGGAGAAAGAGAGGTGCTACTAGAATACGTACTGGTGTGTTAGAAAAGCTTCAACCTGGGAGATAAAGGTTCAAGCTCTTACTCATCATCTTCACACACCCCAAATGAGGCTCTATTCAGTAGACAACAAGCTGTTCTTGGATGGATCTCTAACAAAATATTCTTACGGAAGGGACTGAGAAAGATTCTACCCCTCTCACATCCAAGTGTCACAAAGGGAAGATGAACCTCAGCTCAAGGTCTTTATCTGAATTAGCCAACAGACCCCTTAGCATCTCCCACACTCTAGTGAGCATCCCTGACCAAGTCTATTTCCTGCTCAGGGGCTGATCTCATCTCAGTCTTCTCTAATTTCTAATCAGAAATTCCACTCCTCACAAGTTTCTTCCTAACAGAATTTCTGCTGAAATCAGCAGATTCAATAAAAGTTTCTTATTAAAATATTATTGACAAACTTAGCTACTGAAAATTTCCTGATTACTTCTACTGTCGACCCACAATGCCAGTACATCCTGTACTGAACTACAGCTTTATGATGTATGTGCATTTGGCAGGTTCTTTTACAGATCCGCTCAGTGATCAAGCTTTACTTTGTGTATAAAACAGTGCTTGAAATAACGCAGGACAGATGTGCTATTCTGGCTGGGATAGAGTTAATTTTCTTCACAGTATCTCATATGGGGCTATGTTTTGGATTTGTGCTGGAAACAGCACTGATAACCCAGGGATGTTTTAGTTACTGCCCAGCAGTGCTTACGCAGTGTCAAGGCCTTTTCTGCCTCTCACTCCACCCCAACAGTGAGCAGGCTGGGGGTGCACAAGAGGTTGGGAGGGGACACAGCCAGGACAGCTGACCCCAAATGACTACAGGGATAGCCCAGACCATATGGCTCAAACATATTAGAGCTGGGGGAAGAAGAAGGAAGGAGGGGGGATGTTTGGAGTCATGGTGCCTGTCTTCTTAAGTAACCATTATGCACGATGGAGCCCTGCTTTCCTGGGAACAGGTGAACACCTGCCTGCCAATGGGAAGTGGTGAATGAATTCCTTGGTTTGCTTTGCTTGCACACATGGCTTCTGCTTTACCTGTTAAACTGTCTTTATCTCAACCCATGGGTTTTCTCACTTTTACCTTTCCCATTCAGGGGTAGTGAGTCAATGGCTGTGTGGTGCTTAGTTGCCAGCTGAAGTTAAACCACGACAACAGGTTTGCATTTTTTTACTACATATCACATATTTCTGCATTTGTTTTTCAGTATCCAACCCAGGGCTAAACAAAAATTCAGAAGTACAGATGTGACTTTTTAATTGACCAAACTCAATGTTTCTGAAGATACCAGTTTACAGCTAATTTCTTATTCAGCCAACTATTTTTACAGCTGGGAAAGAGAGACACGCTTTCAGCTACAAAAGCTGTTCCAGGTCTGAAATAGATGTACTTGTAGTACCTATAAATACTGCCTTACTTTTGCCATTAGATCATCATGACTACATGTGCTACTATTCTGGAAAAGATACAATAGTTATTATATATTTTATTTCAGAAGGACAATTCAATGAGGTCTACCCAAAAATGTGCATCACCAGAAAATAACAGAACTTAAAGATGCTTTTCTTGCAATCAAATCCACATGTACAATCACAAACTTCTGCATTATGATGATTTATCTCATGTTCTTTGTAACAAAACGATTTCCAACATTTGTAAGAGGATGAAGCACGTTAAGCTCAAGACAGATCACATGCCAAATGCTAGAATAGGATTTGGTCATTATGGGAAATCATTCTCTGCCATTCTCAAAGAGTTAATGTTTTGGCAGCATTTCTGGGAAATAGATTCTGCTGAAGTCACTGCAGGAGCAAGGGCCTGGCTGGCTGAGGGAGTCCCTGCTGACATTCAGCTGCAGCCCACGCAAGGGAACTGAAAAAAGGGCTAATGTCAGGTGTCCAGCAGGGCTGTGATGAAACCGAACTTGCTTATTCCAGAAATGCAACATACTCTTTGTAAGGTGGATCAGGGGCTTCAAAACCCTTATTTAAATGGAAATGAATGGTGGTTTTTATAATGTTTAGCTTAGATACAAAATACAGCTATGATTTTGATAGGATTTAATTTGTGAGAGTCAAAGAGAGAGACTTGTATTTTAGACAATCATTCATTGCATTATCTCTGAGACAGCAGAAGGGCAAGAGGTAAAAAAGTGCTATAGATAAAGAGCTTAAGTTGTCAGTAATACATCTGTCAGCTGAACTAGACTCACACAAAATTACTCATTTGGTTTAAGGGGGCAGTGTGTAGCAACCTAATACCTTTGCCCCCGTCTGTACAAAAACAACCCCCGTCACAAGCAAACCAGCAGGAATTAAACTCCTAAAGGAAGCAGGTCAGAAACAACCTAATCAGCCTGTAGCCACAAGAACCAAAACTGTAATACAGTCACCTCATACTAAGTGTACAGGTACATCCATAAAAAAAGGCTGCAAGGTAAAATGGAATAAATCCACTGGTAAACGTTCACATGAATAATTTTACCTATGGTAAACATGAAGCAGCTTACCTTACAAACAAAAAAGGTATGCTATTTTTGATTTCAAGAAATAAAGTATGCATGTGGGCAGCTTCTATAGAATACCTGATGCACAGTAAACCCACAACTTATTCTGAAGAATTGAGTGCACCTCTGTCTGGTAAGAATGAAAATTCCAATTAAGCATAGGCAAACCCAGTAAACTTTTGAAAAACATCAGTTTATCAATTTTTGAACCATGAACACAATTCTGACAGTTCCATGTCTTCCTATGGGAATTTGAGCTGTGTGGCAGATACCAGGAATGGTCTAGTACGCAACAGAATTCAAAGGAAAATTATTTCTAGAGTCATATCAGTTAATTCCAGCTACCACGTATTTAAGTTTTCAAAGGTACATCTACATTAGTAGTTTAGAGTGCTCCAAAAGATTTCTCTCATGCAAATCTTCCCAGCATCTACATTTCACATGCTTTGCGTGTCAGCACTGCTATGATCCTGGAGGACAGAAACTGGACTCCAAAGTGCCCTTCATCTTTCTTCAGAACAGGCTTTTTGGGCTTAGGGCAAATGTTCAGAATTTCTCATCAGAATCAACGATTTCCATGATGATTTTAACCTCTATTTTCCACCAGGCTGTCCAAATTGGGTTAGCATTACACTACTTAAATGGCATGTTTTATTTATATACAAATGTGTGCTTTGATTATTTGTTCTTATGCTGCTAAAGAAAATAAAGAGTCCTTGCATATATGCAGTTTCATGCACTGCAGTAAGATAATTCTTTACAGTCTCTCCTGTCTGACAAACACAAATTTCTTTTGTCACAAACTGTGTTGATCAAACAGATCATCATGAAAAAAGAAAGAAAACACACACACAAAGCCACTCAAATCAGAACCCACAAACATCAGACTGATCTATGTTCAGGCCAGCCATTACAGAACTTGTAGATTTTGATCTTATCCTTTTTAGCATGTGTATCCAACACACTCAATTTCATCCATGGTATAGGTAGCTTTTAAACATGGCATCTGCGGAATAGGTGCTTAAGTGCCAAACAGCTTTTGTGAACCTCTCATTCCATTAAAGTAATTAGAAATTATTATGGTATTTAAGGAAAGGAGAATTTTAACATTTACACGTGTATTAAAATGTAATCTTTTCAAATTAATAACATCTATATGGAACATGATGCATTTTTTTAATAGATTAGGAGCGACTCTGCAAAAACACATTCTTATTAGTCACCTCTATTAGGGAGGACAGCAAATGTATCTTTCCATTAGCTGATAAAAGGAACCCATCCAAGATAAAAGGTGCTCTGCCACACAACCTTTGTTCTTGTGTTCAGTATTTTCCAAGATATGAGCATAAATGAACAATATGCTCTAATGAGGAAAAACAGCTGATGATTTATAATGAAAGAGTACTATATGAAAAATTGATGCACAAGAAAGCTGGTTATCCTCATTACCCTCCGCTTGCCAACCCTCCCCTTGCAATTTGAATCTTCTTCTATACTGGTTGGTTTGAAGAGAACATGGTATAAATCTCAGTGCACACATGTATGGATCCCATTAGAATATTTTGACCAAAAATATTTGTAAAAACTGCACTTATATGCATAAACCCTACACCTCTCACGTAAGAGTACAAAATACAGAGTAGGCCTCATCTTTTAGGCTTTTTGAATACCTCAAGCCTGTGACTGCTGAGGACTGAAGAAACAATTGCAAGGTAGACTGAAATACATAAACCGATAGTATTTCAAACAATTACTTTCAATATTAAACAGTAATCTGTTCAATTTCTGCTTGCCCACAGAAATACAGTATTTTGTTCTTCCTGTCAATTTGGAACGTGGCATAGTGAACACAAGCAACAGTGGAAGATCTCATAGTTACACAATGCTCAGAGACTATGGATTGATGAAAACAGCAGTAACCGTTCTTTCCAAACTTGTACCTCCAGAAGCTGAGTTACTGTCCAGATATCAAGGGCCCAACATTTGGCTGCTCAGCTGAAGAAATTAAGTATTTGCTAGCACAAGACTGATCTATAAAACCTGGGCCCACCAGCTCACCAGCTATCTGAAAGCACTAGAATTTACCAGCATTTTGTTTGATGGATTTTTTCTTGATCAAGAAAAGCATCAGATTACTAGATATGGCCATAAACGTGAGAAGACTGCATGAAGGGCTTGATCCTGTCAAATAATAGAACACATGACATTCAGGATCTTAAAAAGAGCATACGGCTGTACTGTGACACATGGAAAGTTCTTGCCAACAGAGTCTTTGCACAGTGTTCAACCAAGATAGGGAGATAACAAACAGCAAAAACCAGCTGCCGCCTCTCAGCTGCACAGACTATGTGTAGAGGCTTTGCCTGTCTGCTTATAATTTTCCTTGTACTGATTAGATAGCAACCTTGCAAGGCAAAAGTACTCTTAGGGAGATGACTGCACAGGGCAGAAGCCCTTTATGCAAAACACCTCACCCCACTGTTTCACAAGGAGATGTGACCTATCTGGCTATGTCATTGTAGTATTTTCATTCTTGCTTTACTTGTTCATAGCCTCTTCAATATGCCTTCCTAACTGCTCTGCTCTCTCTCCCATAGACAATTGTAAGCATTATATCTTTTCACATTTGCCTTATCATCAATTCTTCAAGGAAAGTAAAATAGGAATTCTGGAAAAGCATTTGCAGGTGCTTTTCTTGTTTTAAGCTACAACAAGGAACAACTCAAGGCGTTCACACCCAATTGGTCCAAAATCCAAAAGGCCTAAAATGATAGCTTAAACAAGAGCAGTACCCAGGCACATCATCAGCCACTGTAGGGGACTACAAGTTGTACACTGATATATACAGGAAAAAAAAACCCAACCCAAAACCTCATTCATTATTCCTTCTTGAAGTAAGAAGTATTGGGTTTTTTAGAGTTGTCAATGCACAGCAGTCAGCCACAATGGCAGCAATAATTTTAAGTCTATTTTGCAAAATTAGGGCTTGAAGTTCTCACAACCAAGACAAGTTCTTGCCAAACGTAAGATATGCATCCCTTCCACCTTCGTAACTTTTCTTGTCTTCTTTGAAATGCAACGAGGAAGAAAACAGAAATCTATTTGTAAAGAAACAAACAAACAAAAACAACAAACCAACAATAGAAGCAACCATCAGCAAGTCTCAACTGAGCCTTTTCAAACCTGTGGCTTTTTGATACGATACATGTTATCTTCTCAACTCTCTGCCTTGAAATCTTTGCTATGCTCACAGAGGAAAAGACTTGAAAATGTTCTTTTCTGGATATATCAAGTCTCTCATGCCAAGTACAGTTTTGAGAAGATAGGCAGATCAAATGCATTCCTAGGATTTCAGGATAAATTTAGATTATGGGTGCAATAATCACTGTCCATGAGAAGGAACATATGAAAAACACCTGATCAAAATGTTCTGGCACTTATCCTCGTGCTGAAATAACAGCAGCACCTTTGACAGCAAAGCAGAACACAGCACATTATGCTAAATTCTAAAGGAACTTTCTGTGACCTTAAGAAGCAACATAATACCTCCTTGAGGGAGCTTCGGAGTTAAGTGACAGGAAAACAGGAAGAGGAACTTGGAGAGCTCTGGCCAACACATCCTGGCTTGTATCAGAAAGTGAGCCAGGGAAGTGATTGTTCCCCTGCACTGGTGAGGCCACACCTCGAATCCTGTGTTCAGTTCTGGGCTCCTCACTACAAGAGAGAAATTGTGCTGGAGCAGGTCCAGAGAAGGGTAACGGAGCTGGTGAAGGGTCTGGAGCACAAGTGTGATGAGGAACGGCTGAGGGAACTGGGGGTGTTTAATCTGGAGAAGGCTCAGGGGGGACCTTCTTGCTCTGTACAACCACCTGAAAGGAGGTTGTAGTGGGGTCGGTCTCTTCTCCCAGGTAACAAGCGAAAGGACAAGAGGAAATTACCTCAAGCTGTGCTAGGGGTGGCTTCGATTGGATATTAGGAAAAACTTCGTCACAGAGAGGGTGCTCAGGCATTGGCACAGGATGCTCAGGGCAGTGGTGGAATCAACTTTCCTGGAAGCATTCAAAAAATGTAGATGAGGCCCTCAGTGACATGGTTTAGTGGTGGACTTGGCAGTCCTGGGTTAACAGTTGGACCTCATGACCTTAAAAGGTGCTTTCCAACCTAGACATTTTTATGATTCTATGAAATGAGGAGGCCTAGCACAACCTACCTGAATAGGAAGCATTCAAATTTCTGCTAGATGACAGTGATAGAAGTTAGGCTCCCATGCTGCTTTGGAAATATAAAGTCAAGGATGTTCATTATGAAAACCTGTATTGGATCCTAGAGTGTGATGAAAATACCTGAACAGAAAAGGTTTTCCATCCAAGCTATCAGGTGCAGTAAGCTGGGTTCTTAGTATGCATCAGAAACACATCTGATGAGAATGTGCACCAGGCAAGCTAAAACAGGTATCTGCAATATGACTGACAGCTAGAATAACTTCTGTCAGTGAAAGCTTTAATACTGTCTTGTCTTTTGCATCACTGTATGAATCAAGGAAATAGAAGAACATAAAGGAGTTATGAGTTCATTGTAATAAACACAGAACTATCTAACACAGAATAGCCTTGCATTGCTCAGGGATCAAAATGGACAGTTAGTATAGACTGTGTTGGTAAAATCATTTAGGGTAAATATCTCACTGAACAAATACTGGTTCTTAATAAATCCTTTCAGGAACTACCTACTCAGGAATCATTACTACATGGTCATTCAAGCAGTATGTCATGCTGTTAGGCTTCTTGCAGAGCAATGACTGAACTCCCTCGCTTCTTTATATACCAGACTGAAAACACTTAAAATGGATATAAATGCTGCACAATACAGTGTTTTGGTTCTCGTTCAAGTGCATTTATGCAAATCGTCTTGTAACCAAGTGCTCCGCATTTAAAAATTATTCACAGAAGCATCTTAATCTGCTGATACATCTGTATGAACAACTGTCAAGACAAAAATGAGAATGGAATTCCCTGTTGTGAGTTTGAGGCATCAAATCCACCAACTCTAGCAAGAGCTTAAGCATGGCACAAATGTCTGAACACAGATACTAATCTTGGCACTACATGCTTTAAAAGATTCAAAAAAAAAAAAAAAAAGCAGCATTGAAAATCTGGAAAGCTCATTTGTCCACTCCTATGTGTTTTAGCTCAAACAGAACAAGGTGGCTTCTGAAGCCTCAAATTCTTATCTACTGGGTATATTCTGGGATGTAGAAAGAATTCAGGAAGGGACTCCCTCTTTCTAATCCATCTCAGGGGAAAGCTGAAGGGCCAATGGTGATGCTTATTTAAATGCAAAGTTCAAGGCACACTTCAGACAACTTGGTGTGCTTTCCCTGAGGAATAACCCCATATGTCCCCTCCTTCCCTCACCACATCACTTTCTCGTAACTTTTGCAGACAGTAATCATTAGTCAGGAAACAGACCAAAAGTTAAATACAAGTTCAACACAGCAGTGTTCAGTTCTTTTATCACTCAAACAGATGCCTAGATGAGCTTTACTAGACAGAAGACTTGTATACCTTACCAACACAGAAACCCTCAGTATATTACTATGAAATCACCCCACAGTCCTGAATTTCATAATCCTTGCATTCCTTTTAGATTTCACTTAACATTAACGTATGTTTTACTCATCATTAGAACAGTCTGTTGGCAACACTGCTTTGAGATGCTGTTACTATGGAGACTGTCAGCAGGTGATTTACAAACTCAGGACTGAAATGAAGTGCCCCAGATTCTTGTAAGATTCATATGTGTTTCTCTCCTCTGATCAGACTCCCAAGCCACCTAACTTAACCTGCTAGGATAAACCTGTCCTAACCTAGCAGGACAATCCTCAGATTTCCTCTTAACAGACAGGGTGGAATGGCTCCTATGACTGGAGTGTTGGAATGGAAGGATACAGGCTCTTTAGGAAGGACAGGCAGGGGAGACAAGGAGGAGATGTTACCTCTATGTCAATCACCCACTGGAGTGCATAGAACTACACCTGGAGATGGAATTGGAGCTGACCAAGAGCTTAATGGGTCAGGACTAAAGGGAGGGAAGGGACAGGTGACATTATAGTGGGGGTCTGCTACAGGCCACCCAACCAGGAAGACCAAGCAGACAAGGCCCTCTATAGACACATAGGAGCAGCTTTATGTTCACAAGTCCTGGTTCTCATGGGGACTTCAATCACCCCAGAACTCCTGGATGAAGTGGCTAAGTCACTATGCATCATATCTGAGACGTCATGGCAGTCCAGTGAAGCTCCCACTGACTGGAAAAGGAGAAACATAATCCCCTTTTTTAAAAGAGAAAAAAGGAAAACCTGGGGAACTACAGACCAGCCAGTCTCACCTCAGTGCCCAGCAAGATCGTGGAGTAGATCCTCCTGGCGACGATGCTAAGGCTCATGGAAAATAAGGAGGCCATTGCTGACAGCCAACATGGATTCACTAAGGGTGAATCATGCCTGACAAATCTGGCAGCCTTCTATGATGGGGTTACAGAATTGGTGGATAAGCGAAGAGCAACTGATGTCATTTACCTGGACTTGTACAAGGCATTTGACACTGTCCCACAGGACATCCTTGTCTTTAAACTCGAGAGGCGTGGATTACTGATTTGATGGTGGATAACCAGAGGGCTGAAGCACCTATCCAATGAAGAAAGGCTGAAAGAGTTGGTGTTGTTCAGCCTGGAGAAAAGAAGGCTCAGAGGAGACCTTAGAGCAGCCTTCCAGTACCTGAAGGGGGCCTACAAGAAAGCTGGAGAGGGGCTTTTTACAAGGGCATGTAGTGACAGGACAAGAGGGAATGGCTTTAAACTGAAAGAGGGTAGATTTAGATTAGATATTGGGACGAAGTTCTTAACTGTGAGGGTGGTGAGACACTGGCACAGGTTGCCCAGAGAAGCTGTGGCTGCCCCATCCCTGGCAGTGTTCCAAGTCCATGTTCATCCCAGGGCTTTGAACAGCCCTGTCTAGTGGAAAGTGTCCCTGCCCATGGCAGGGGGGTCAGAACTAGATGATCTCTAAGGTGCCTTCTATCCCAAACCATTTTATGAATCTATTTCAATTTATTCAATCTTCACAAAAGAACACCTCATGTCTGTACTTCATATTTCACAGATTACATACCTTAGTATTAGTCATTCTTCTTAACTCATCTGCAACCCTACATCACAAAATAAAAGCCAATTTTAAAGTTCAGCATTCCACTGCAGACATGATTTTGGGATTGGGTATGTTTTGGTCAAAGTAATATGCTCATGTGTTTTATTCCCAATTTTTTTTTTTTTCTGAGAAAGAACTCTTTAAAAATCCTGACTGCTAAATAAACATAAAAGGTTACCTGGTAACAGGATATAGTATTCTAAAATAAACCGCCGTTATTAGATTAGTTTTATAAGGACAGACCAGATCCTCTTGATTAATGTACCATGCACAATTCAAGAAAAAAAAAAAAAAAACAAACAAAAAACAAACAGTGGCAATTTAACTGTTTCAATTTAAGTGATAACAGTTGAAAAAAATAGCCAGTAATTAAATGCTTCAAGTAGTATATTATGCAAAATGGGTGAAAAAAAGCTTTAAAAAACCCAAACCTCTACTTGAACTTCTGAAGAGTGATTTATAAACTCAAACCTCAGCTCCTATCAAAGAATAGAATACATAACAGGGAACTACAACCATACAAATGTAACCTTTCTGTAGACAAAATTAAAATGATTTTTTAAAAAGCTCTGGAAAGCAGGTAAGCAAATGACACACCTACATTTCTATTAGTCAAAAATCACAATCACATCACTTTCCCACCCCTGCTTTCGTCAAAACTAGATTATCAGTCCTTCGGGCAGCAACCGACATTTTGATATATGTGCTGGTATAACAGTGGGAATAATACAACACCAACCCTTAAACAAAACCACAATATAAATAGTGAATCAAACTGCTAAAGCAGAAAAGGATTGAAAGCAATAAATAATGACTGAATAAAGGCTTTCATGAAAGCACTACCGTTCTCATGGTCTAAAGGTCTGAGCACGAGATTTATAGGGAGAGGTGGTAACTCTACCAGCTGATAAACAAAACACAGCTTTCAGCACACTAGACCTTCTTCAAGCTTTGCTGGTTTTGTATTAAATCTCTGAAACTATATTGAATCAAATAATAAATATGGTGAATTAATCTTGATTATGTACCTTAAAACCAATATTTTACCTAGTTTATGACTTTCAGAATTCAGTATTGGCTTACTGCATCTTTATTTTTTCCCATGCCCACAGACATCTCTTCATTATCCCACAAAAAATTCTATCTCACAGGAGCTAGTTACTATAATCAACTCCCTCCATCACATCCCCCTTGCTTATCTACAGCTACCAGCCAGATTTTCTTCTACCAAAACTGAAAAGCATTATTCTGCACAAAATGTCTCAATTTGCTCTCAACTTGGAAGTTGCTGCTTCTGCCCCTTTTCTTCCCATAAAAAAAGAGGTTTAAGTCTGTAAGTTTGTTTGCTCTTCTCTTGGTGACATCATTTGATCTAGCAATAAGCTTTATTTCTCTAACAGCCTTGCCATGGTAATCAGCTTCTCCTTGGAGATGTTTTTCCCCCCTCAAAAAAGGGGAAGGTATTGGCCATACAGATGATCAGAATATTTTATTGTACCTCAAAAAAGTTGTACTACAGTAACAGACTTTGTGACAATCTCTAGCATCTATTTTAAAGTAAATACAATAGTTCAAGGCTGTTATTAACATGAGGTTTCTTGAGAAGTTTTCTTCTGAAAAATAGAAAATTTCCTTGAAACAAATCTGTGTGTTGCTTCTATAATAATGAAGTAACACTTAGGCATAATGACACCCAGACACTAAACATACATTAATTTTCCCAGAAGACAGCCTTACTGGAACATTTGATAATTTATTTTAAGGAAGAATTTAACCCTCAAAATCTATTTGCATCATTCTTTTTGCAGCAGGAGCATACGTGACTCACTGTTGACACCAGGCAGTGGCAAGATACAATCACCTTCCTGTGCTTCTTAACTGCTAGGACTGGCAGTGACTCACCAGCAACTCCACTCAGGCCAAGATTTCCCGTGATGCAGGTTTCTGTGTGCACTACTTCTTCAGCAGCTTTGCTTCCACCCAGCTTCACACATCTACAGTTAGGTAGTAAAGATGATACCCATATCTTACCTCTATTATGTAAAACCAACTCCATTTATTTAACCCAAACAAAAGCTTTGACTACATTCTAATACCACTAAAATAAATGGAAAGTGTGATTCAAATCTTCACGAATACTGACATTTATGGATTCTCTGATTTCACACCTTCTCCCTATTGCGCACCATAGCTCAAAAGATAAAGCACTTCTCTTAGCTAACTGCACTTAAGGGTTTTGATGAAAAGTTTCAAGAAGTTTCAAACTTTTATTGTTTATCTGCGCTAGAGACATCTTCAAAAATATGAATATATCATGAACTCGCTATAAAAAAAAAAAAAACCCAAACGACTATGCTGCTACAGTGTCTGAAATGAAAAAATATTCCTGGTAAGTGATTTCAGGACAAAAAAAAAATACAATTATCCAAAATTAGTCTGCCAGAAAAATTCTCTTCATTTCTCACAAAAAGAAAAGTAACAAAAGAACCTTGACTCCCTCAAAACCAACATAGTTGATTTAATTATGTAAATTAGGTAACAGCTGAGTAATGAATCCAAAGCTGAACCAATAACTCCACTGATCTACTAATCTACCCATTTATTCGTTCCATAGCAGAGTTCAGAAGACAACACTAGAATTTATGAAGAAAGCATTTCCCAAGATACAAGCAAGAAAACTAGAAATAAATTTAAAATAATGCCATTTTCTATAGTGTAGGGAAAAAATCCATTGTCAAAGAATGATGTAGTAACACAAAGTTTAAAAAATTAAGAACTTTAAAGTATACGTTTGACAAAAACATGGAACTTCGGAAGCAGCTGCCTTACATGAAGAAACAGTACTTCAATATAATCAGTAAAGGCTAAGACATCCTGCCACACCTTGCCAGGAAAACTGTATCAATACAAAAATTTTTATTTAATACCAACGCCTTTTACTAGTGGGAAGTTTCTTATGCTCCTTGCCAACACAGCTCGGCATGCAAACTTTAAGAGATGACTAATCACTATTAACAATTTTCTGCACTGAAGCACTGTCTAAAGCACCCAAGGCAGATACTGTTAACCCTAACAGAACCTCATCAGTACATGGCCAAGCCCTCCAATTCCAACACTTGTTTTATGAAGTACCTCCACACTCCTCCCTGCCCACTTTCACCTCAACCACATGAACATCCATTTTAAAGAGATACTATAAAAATAAGGACTCCATAGAAGTAGGTAAGACATACACAGAAGAGGTGAACATAAATATAGACTTAACATTTCAAATAATCTCCATTCATCATGTTCCTGTTTCCTTTAAATGATTCTCCAAACGTATCATCCTACTACAGGTGACTGCATGCAGTACCTGCATATCGAATGGATTATGAGAAAAACCCAAAGACTGCGGATAAGTTAAGTTTTTTTGCTGGGTGGACATTTCCATTAGTGTCATGCTTAACAAATGTATGAATGGAAGTCCACTTGCAGCTCTGTGGATCTCTCAAAGGATAATTTCTCTGACATACTAGGGAGAGTTTGTCCCTGAACTAGACATCTTCCCCTCTGCTCTGCTACAACACACCCTGGGTGACCCAGAAGAACAGCCTAAGGAGAAACTGTCAAACCCAGAATCTTCCCAACAAGGAAACAACATGTCCTGCTTTAATCCCAGCTGGTAACTCAGAACCACGCAGCCGCTCCTTCCCAGCCATCCTGTGGTTCCTTCCATCATGGTAAGCGCATGGCGCTTTCCTTGGTGGTTTGGTGGGAGTGTGCTATAGCCAATCTGCCAGGCCTCCCCATATTTGTACTTCAGCCATCGTCCTCCATACCAAAGAAGCTCTAACTGCTTGGCTTGCTTAATTGCAGCACGTATTTCACAGTCTTGACTAAAGGTTTTAAGCAGGGTCAGGCTCACTTAGCACTTGGATGGGAGATGGCCTGAGTATCCCGGGTGCTACAGCCTCCTGAAGCTAAGCAGGGCCAGGCTTGGTTAGTATTTGGATGGGAGACCACCTGCCTAATTCAGGTGCTGTAAGCTAGAGCAGCGAAGCTTCCAAGACTGCAGACACATCCAAGTGAGGCGCTGCATGTGGCAGTCTGCCGTTCTTTTCGGTTGGTACACGTGGGCAGCTGGATAGATCGCATCTCTCAATTCTTTGAACTCCTGGGACAGTTTTTCCACCACTGAAATGACGGAAGGGCTCAGATTGTCTTCGAACTCTCAGAGCTGACGAATCATTTCATCCACTCTTGGTGGCACTATGTCATTCCAGGTTATTGCTGCCAATGAGTGGGCATATGATGACGGTGCACTCCGTGTACATTTCCGCCACATGGGTCGTGTACCTTCGACTTCATCTGGATCTACGGATGCATTCCCAGCATCCAGCCTGCAGCACATCATCTCTACAATGGCATCCTGAATGGCTCACTTGTGATGTATCACCTAAAATGTCTTATCATACAACTGGGATAACCAGCGTTCCCTGCAACCAGATTGCCAACCATTAGTTCCAATTCTAGATATGCCAGGAACTAATGAACCTCTAAGTGTTAGGAGAGGGGGAATCTGAATTCTCTTTATCTACTGAAACGGCTTTAGTTACGTTAAGTCACCACCTGCAACTTGATGCCTCATCACAGAGAGAAACCCAGTGCATGTTTTCCAAACTCCTTGTGCCTTGAGAGTATTTATGCAAAACAACCATACCAAAAGACCCAAGCAACATGACCTGGCAGGAGGCTTCTTTGACACCAGCAAAAAGGACTATTCTTTTATAGGACGTGCAATGCAATTCTGACTGTATGGTACTTCTGGAGACTGATAGGAGGGGTTCATTAAAAGGAAGGGCGAGAAAGAAGCAGGATGTTACGTGCATGACTCTCAGCACCCAACAGACAGGAATCCAGGAGCAAGGCATTTCAGCCCGAAACATGACTAACCAAAAGTGACTATTGAAGGGGGACAGAGACTGAGGCAAAACGAGTCATAAGCTTCTCAACGAACACTCAAAACATGCCAATGAGACACACAAACTGAGCAAGTGACCCAGCTGTAGCTGATAGCCTGCATATAAAGATCACCCAAAAATGACACTTAAGACAAGCTGCAATGTCTGGCCAATGTTTAAGAGGCTAAAGTAAGAGACAAGAGTGGCTTCTCTATGCAGCAGGCAGCATAACAATAGCTGCCCCATCCTGAACTGCTTCACAAGAGTAAGCCTTCAGCTTGGGCTTATCTGTGAGGAGCTTTCTCAGCAGGGAAATCATTCAGAAATACTTTGCTTTGCTCCAGTAGAAAGTACGTATAAACAGGTCTGAGGAGTTTCCTATGGTTTACAATCCTACACAGGATAATGCTAGAAGAGAGGGTTCCCCCTCCACCCCTTACACATCCCATCTTTTATGATGAATACCGATAAGACTGGTGAACCTAAGCAACTCCTTCTAATTTCACCACTGCAACAAAAACATTCAAGGACAGATGTGAAAACATAAATTTTGTTTCCATGTCAAGATTTAAACACACTGATCCACTTGAGGCCGTATGGACGCAAGAATATTGGACGGGGAAAAGCAAGTTTCGGCATTGCCTGCTAAAGCACACAATTTAAAGAAAATGTGCAGAATAGGCCAGAGTACTGTGGAGGGAGCAGAATGCAGGTTTCTGCACAGATTTTCATGAAACTAGAATCCACTGATGAGTTGCCACAACAGATCAAGTGACTACTCACAACAGACATGACAGAGGATACAGGGATCCCCCAAGTCCAAGACACACAAAAAAAAAAATCATTTTTATCATTTAATAAGTTTATCAACTCTGGTAGGAAAAGCTGACACAGACACAGAGTAATATTCTCTGATCCACCTCTTGGGCTTGCTCATGTACAGGAAGAGACATGAAAGTTTTCAAAGACTGATAGCTGAAGCGGCAAGATCATTGCCTAAAGAATCAAGAACAGAATGAGAGAAGGCTCGGCCATTTGCTGAGGCCTATAACCAGCCAGTCATTTTCTACCTGTACAACACCTGCACCACTTCATTCAAGATGATCAGAAAAGATGTAGAAATATAACACGAGACTCAGGTGAAATATTTTGTGAAAGGAAAACCCCAGTGCTCCAGAGCAGAGGAGAGTCTTCAAACATAAGGCAGCTCACATGCAATAGGAAGCCACTATTTGGCAAAAGTAGCAGCTTTGTATTTTCTATCATCCTTCCTCTGTAGCAACCATAAATAGAGCTGAAGTCTTTCAAGATGGAAGGGATCTTTTCTTGATGTCCTGGAAGTAAGCAAGTCTTGGGAAGAAGACTGTATGCAGAGACTGTCAAAGGACTAACTTCCTGCTAGATTCATCGCATACAGGTTGGAGGAGAAGACAGAGTTGACTGTTTATGTAGATCACAAATATTCAAGATCACTCTAATTCAAGGCCAAAGCTGACCAATGTGTCCAGCAAATAATTAAACAGTCTCTCCTCCTTTCCTTGAAAGGTATTAGACTGGAGGCCTTTGTAAACCATACATTTCCTCAGCGATTTGGTCCTCCAAGAGAACATAAGTATTTGGCACTCCTTCTGGGCAAGGGCATTAACAGATGCCATTTAAAATATGTCACCCTCAGGAAATGAGACAGGCATGAGAGGTAAGCAAAGAAAAAAAATTACTTAAAACCAGCTAAAAGGCATAAAAATGAGTCTATGCAATGCAAGCTGTAGCTCAGCCCTCTGCCGCTAAAGATACGGTGTCAACTGCGTGCTTGAGTGACGCTTTACAGATCCATAAAAAATTGGTCAGAACCCAGTCCAATCTCCCACTTAAAGCAGGTCTAGTAGCAACAATAGATCAGGTCAGGTCCTCTCGAATATTTATCCTTGTACCATAACCTCTCAATTAGCAACTTCACCTGTATTTCAAACCTTAACATACCCCAATAGATTTTTCCTTTCAATTTGTTTAAATAGAAAGTAACTTGTACGGCATTTGTGCAAAGAGAGACAAAACTTTCAAGTCTCACTCATGTACACATGCAGTAATTCAAGCTAGAATTCCAAATCCTGTATGTACTGCATATATGTAAGAATATTAACCAGAGAGTATCTCTGTTCAGTAAGAACCATTCAAGGTAATTGTAATAAATTAAAGCTTTATCCTACAGACTTGTATTACAAAAGCCTATAATACAGCAGAACTGCCACCATCTTAAAAAAGCAAGAATTCTCACAGATGATAAAGAGTATGAAAGTAGCAAAACACAGTACCAAGCATTCAGATTCATTTACTTATCTATCTCTGTGGTTTTCACAATTTTTCTTATTATAATTAAGCCAACACAAGAAATAGGAGCAAAGATACTACATGTAAAAACATTCATAAAACCCTAGCAACAGCTGTACACCAGTCCAAAAAAACCCAATAGAAAAAGAAAAATCAGTTAACAAAGATTTATGCTTTCTAGACCACAACAGTGCTTCTCTTTTCACCAAAGATCCACATCTTTCAAGGCACCATCTCCTGCTTTTGCAAAAGCTTCTGCACTCAATCAGGCAACCTCATTTCCTTTTTTCTTTATCTGTTCGGAACATGGCCAACTTCCATGCAATGGAAAACAGAAGCCAGCTTAGCAAAAGACAGGTTTAACCAACCTAACAGGCAAGAGCGGAAAGGAAAAAAAAATAAAATCATTCGTTTACTAGAATAATGACCAGCAATGTCGGGGGTCATAGCAATGTATGTGCCCATAAACACAGCAGTGCAAAAGTAAAGTTATACAAGCTTCAATACCAAGAATCAAATAATTTTAAAAGAAATCAGAAAAGATCTTTGCTTTCTTTCAACTAACATTTTAGGCTTCTTGTTACAGATTAATATAATGTGCCTAAGACCTTGTAGCTTCCTCTCTCTCCTCCCAAACTGCTTTCAGTAAATGTTTTCATATGGCAAGTGAACCAACTGAGTTTGTACTGTGGCATGACAGACTAACTTAAATGAAATCTAGCAGGCCAGGCTGTACACAGCTATTTACAGCAGCAATTGAGGACAGCATGCTTCATACCACTAACTACTTCAAAAATCTGGCAGCCTAGACTAAGAGTGCAAATGGGATGAAACTCATCTCAAGGCAGCTGCTTATTAATCAAAGGTGAATATTCTCTCTGCATAAATCCCACCAGGGAAGAAGTTAATTAGTAAGCAATAAGCAATTAAAAACACATACAATCTACTATTCCGAGAAAAGTCTGACTCTCACCATCACTGTGACCCTGAAGAAAAATTCTGCTTTTTACAAGTTCAGAACATTTCTTCAGAGACACTTTGTACCCAAAGAAGCTGATCTATCCAGCGAATGCACACTCATACCAATAATGGCTATGAGTAACCTCGTGCAGATAAGGCATTTGTTACTGCTTCCTTAGTCTTTTCACACCATGTATTGCTTTTCTATATCCCTTCAAAGAGTTCATTAACTCTTGACCCATTTCTCACAAACATATATAAGAACAAAATTCACATATATATACAAATAAAAATTTTAAAAAATGCAGATTACTAATATCATTCAAGAAATTTTATTTCTAAGATAATGATGTTCCAACACATGTATCAATGCATAAATTTCCAATACTTACAGTAGGCAGGCATACCTCAGGCATTTTTTCTAAGCCAAGACTGAAACTGAAAACCTTAATTTCTCCTACCCTCATCCATGAGGCATAAAGCTTTATTTCTTCCCCAGCTTATGCAAAGGAAGTAGCAGCTAAAGAAATATTCCATTTTTCCACCAACAGAAATGACAGGAGGACCTTGCTGGCACTCACTTGCTTATAAGCACTAACTTAGAATTACTGCCTGTGGCATTTTTGAGTCAAGCTGATTCTGTAAGATTAAGCACTTTGCTGACGGGATTTTTTTAGTATTATTTTTTATGTTTAAAAATGAAAAAAATTCCCTCCCCCCAAAAACCACGACCACCAAAAAAAACACCAACTCATAGCTTCAATTCTAACCTGAGCAAGCTAGTGCCTGAATTTCAGCAGCTGTGTACTCCACACTACAAAGACAAACGGACATTATCAGTTTCTTTGCATCTAGATCTTCTAAAATGTACAGCTACGGAAGCTGCCTGGGATTGTAAATGCCAAATGAAAAGCCTAGCTACCACTCAGACCACTACTTGGTGGTAAACTAAGAAAATGCCTGTACATTAAAAAAAGGAACAAGATTTAATTTGTTCATAAATTAAAAATGTCATTCAGAGGCGAACCACGCAAACTCAGGGGAGACCACATGCCCTAAACACTGTCCAGAAGTCACACAACTCAACATGTATCACTGTTTCTCTCTTGTTGTCTAACAAGGGTATACACACACAAGTCAGGATAGCAAAGAAAGCTTTTGATCATTTGCCCATTAGCAGCTAATCTTTAACATGTGGTCGTTTCATCTCTAACTTACCAGAGAAAGAAGGTAACAGATGAAAAGTGTACAATTTGTTTAACATTTAGTGTCAGGTCATTAATGCTTCTTTCTCTCATTTTCTACCAAGTTGGTAGAGCAAGGGAAACATTAACTTTTAGGTCACTCAGTTATATTTAGCAGTTAAAAGTAATGGGATGAACACTTAAGAAGTTAAAATAACACAGACTCCTGAATCACCAGTAAGACATAATGGTGTGCATCAGCCCATTTTCAGTGGGTACTTGCATTTATTGAGATCCAAAGAGCGCTCTGACTCATCCATATCTTTGGAACACACTTTTAATTAAGTTGTTACGAAAACTTACATTCTACCACTCTACCACCATGAGTTCCTCCCACAGAGAAGACATTCACAAAGGCAAAAAGGTGTCTGCTAAAAACTCAAATAGATCTTCAGCATGCCCCCTTATTTGACAGCAATGAAGCATAATTACAGAGGCAATTGCTGAAAGAAGTACTCCTTTCCAATTAACTTCAAGCATCAGGCTAACAGATCAATACATTTTCTACACCATAATGACCAAATACCCTTAGAAAAACCTCTGCTCTGACTATAGTGTCATTGAAATTTTCACATTGCTTTGTGAATTAGCTGGTAAACACTTAATGGCATTTGAAGCTCACACATTTACTTCTTCTGCCAGTTTGAGCATAAATTGCCACAATGTTTTACCGCTTCAAGTTTGATGCCCTTACACAACGGATACACACAGGTCAGGAATTTTTCAATGCTGATAAACCTAACACTGAATATCTTGAATTTTTAAAAGTTTTGTGGGTATACAAAGTTGCCTTTGATTGACCTCCTTAGAGGTATCTGAATAATATTCCAAATATAAGAGAGCAGAAATACACTGTTAGCCTCAAATTTTAAATTAATATCTTGAATGCTGTGAAACATTTAATAAATACCACTTATTTTTTAAGAGCTCATACATGCCTCTGAGGCAACTAAACAAGTAACTAAGTCCTCTGTACTTTTGAGACTTAAACTAATACCTGACATTATTTGCTAAATAAGGTTTTCTTCTTGCAATATGATTTTAAAGATACAAAGCAATATTCAGTAGTATACTGTTTATTTTCAGGATTGTCCATTTCTAAAGAGGATATTATTTTCTTTTTAAAATTTCAGATGTGTCTCTGAATTCAAACCATAAAACTGCTCAGCCTAGCTAAAGATTAGATATAACAAGAATTTATTTGTATGAATAAACTGTCAAAAATGAAAGTAACTACAATAAAGTCACTTTTACCCTACAATATAACATCTAGATCACAAGATACTGTAGAGCAGCTCCTTAATACAGATGTGCCATTCCTTAGAAAATGCTTAATCTTGCTCAGTTGCAGACTGGTCAATTAACTGCTCATAAAGTAAATGTTTTACTTGTGGTTACTATTTATTTATCAACAAGATTCTGCAGCTGCTTCTCAAATCTTTTCCTATTTCTATATGGGCTCAATAAAATCACAAGTGGTATGAAGAAGATTCATAGAGAATGACTATTCATTGACATTTGTAATACAAGAACCAATAAGCCCCATATAAAATTATAAGCTAATAGGTTACGAAAAATACCAAATCAGGTAAAATAAAAATAATGGTATACACTATCACAACATGACACTAGAAATTTACCCAAATTCTTCCATGACAATCAGTAACAGCAATACCTGCCTAAACACAAAATAAAGACAAAATGGGTTGTCTTTTTAAGCTACATATAAACATTTCTATCTATTGCCAGGTCAACTCAGAACAGAACTTGAAGAATAATAAGCAACATAAGTAATAAAAAAGCAAGAATTTCTAAGATGAAATAACTTCAGTACACAGATAGTATCTGCTAGCCCGACTGTTAAAGCTTTTTTAATTATTATTTTTAAGTTCCTAATAAATCATCTATATACTTAACAGCATATTAGAAGAAAAGGACTAACAATGATAGTGGTTAAATGCATTTCGGTTGTTAGAATATGGCCATTATACTAAAAGCAACTAAAGACAATGTCAGCACAAAAAGAAGAAAAAAAAAGTTAAATCAGAAACCGATTAATCAGTTTCTTACTAAAGCAAGAAAGGTTTCATTAAGCATGAACATGAAAGGTACACAGGAATCCAGATCAGGCTTAATATGACTTATTTCCATTTTATTTTAATGTATTTATTTAAAAAATGTATTTCCATTACATTCACAGATAACAATTAACTTAATTCCTAGTTCATTTTCCAGGGCAGGGAGGTAGTGGGCTGCTCTTCAGAGACTAATTCATTCTTCTTTACAGTTCCAAATTCTGCTTTTTTACATTTGCTGGAACATATCACCTTATTTCATGATTTCATCATGACAATACTGTTTGCAGTGAAACCACTCCTGTGTAGCCTGAGTCAGGCAGACAAAAAGCACCAAAAGCATTTTCAGAAATAGAACCCGTGCGAGTTCAGCCACTAAGTAGCTCATCAAAACCACTTTAGACCCAGGAAGCAATCCAGTCTTACATGGAATTGCAAGAAAGCAGAAGGCAATGTTAGCTTCTAATAATAAAGTACTCATCATCAGCAAGCAGTAATATTTAGCCCAGCACTCCCTTTTCCACATTTCTAGATTATTATTAACTAATGAAAAATACATGAAGTTCCAGTTATAACTGTATTGGGTGCAGGTGTCCAGGTATTGGCAGTGGGGGGCTGCAGCAGTCTCTGTGGGAGGAAGCCAGGGGCTACCCTGTGGGGGACACACTCCAGCCATTCCACAACAGATCCACAGCAGAACCCCTCAGCCATGTGTGGGGCACTTCAGTGAAAACATATTTGAGAAAGGGCAGAGAATACCAGAAGAGGAGTGAGCAACAAAGGGAATGACAAAATAACAAGGTCAGAGGAAGATGAGAAGAGAAGATGCTCCACACTGGAGCAGGTATGCTGCCAAAGGGATAGCAGCCTGAGGAGGCCCCGCAAACCACAGCAAAGGAAAAATAAAACAAGGAGCAGCAAAAAAACCTGCTACACCCTGACTTGAACCCCCTGCACCACTGTTTGCCTCGCTCAAGGGACTGAGTGTACCCTACAATGGTAATAAGCAGGGAGGAGAGCTGTCTGGAGTGAAGCTGAGCCTGGGAAACGAAGAGGGATGATTTTCCCCAAGAGTTTTAATGTTTGTCTTCTTTTGTTTCCCAGTAATTGAATATTTATGTTAATTTGCAATAAATTAAGTTAAATTCCCCAAGTCTAGTCTGCTTTACCCATGACAGTAATTGGTTAGTTATTTCCCTGCCTTTTATTTCAGCCCTGGAGCTTTCTCACCCCTGTTCTCCCTATTTGCTCCCCATCCCACTGGGGCAGCTGTACGGGTGCCTGGCTGCTAGCCAGGGCCAACCCACCACAGGGATATTATAACATTATCATGGCAAAATGTAACAGTAACATTGTCATATTTGACCTAATTTTCACATGAGCGAAACTTACTATCCTTAAAACTGTGTTAATTTATCACTAAAAGAATTGCCATTAAAGGTGAGAGATTTTTCAGTGGGGAAACTTCATGTCAAATAACCAGGCACACTTGGATTCACTTAGTAAGAAATCTTTATTTCCCTGAGCCACGACTCCAAGGGCCTGAATGTTTCAACTCTTAATTTCTTCACAGTGAAAACAGAGTATAAGCTGCACAGAAAAGATATGCATGTGGAAAAGTGCCTAGACAGACATCTCCAAAAATCATTCAGGACACCCGCCCACTAGTGAACTAAATCTGTTCACTACTCTAACCTAATAGTCAGTATAAATAATGAACAGTAATTGGGCAGCTTTATGTTTCCACTAGTTTGGCACAGGCTTCAACCAGTGACATAAACATACAAGTACCTTGTTTCTAAATTTTCTTTAATAAATTTATGGCTTGTAAGCCATAACTACACCAGAGCAAAATTCTAGCAAACTAAGTATCACTTGTTCAACATCTACACACCGTCCTATGAATGTAAGAACAAACTCAACTTTTACAGAAAGTCAAGAAAAATATTGTTTACCACTAGTTTCTTTTGAGAGAAGTGGTCTTTATGTCCAGGCACACCACAAGTATGCATATATCACTAAAATTGTAAGTCAAGATTTACCAGATTTTATCTAGAAAGTACACATAGATATTTTGCAAGCACAGACATGGAGAATCATAGAACAATACAGGCTGGAAGGGACACCTAGAATTTACCTAATCCAATGTCCTGCTCAAAGCAGAGGCAATTAAATCAGTTTGCTCAGCAGCTGACAAAATCAAGCTGTGAACATCTCCAGGACTGGAGATGCCGATAAACCTCTGAGTGTTTAATTAATTATGAACATGTTCTTTGTGGCTAGTATGAATGAACTTGCCTTATTTCAACTTCTGATCATTGCCCCTTCTCTTCTACTGCACACATCTGGAAGTCCACTTCCATCTTCTTCACACCTTCCCATTAAGTAGCTGAAAACCACAGTAAGATATGCCCTGAGCCTTATTTTCTCCAGACTAAAAACCAGGTCACTCAGGCTCTCCTCATATGCCATATGCTCCAGTCCCCTAATCACTTTGGATATCCATTACACTCACCCCAGAACATCAGTACCCATCTTGTACTGCAAAGCAAAATTCCTGAATATGGTACTCTACATGTTGTCTCAAGTGCTGAACATAAAGAATGATTGCTCCCCTTAATCAGCTGACTATCCTCTTGCTAATACAGAACTATGCAGTTGGCCTCCTTCACCACAAGGGCACACTGCTGATCCGTGTTTGCTTTGGTGTCCACCAGGACCCCTGGGTCCCTTATCAGAAAGCTGCTTTGTAGCCAGTCAACCTCAGCCTGGGTGGAGCCTGTTTTCCCGTTCCACATCCAAGATGCTGTGAGGTTTCCATCATCCCATTTTTCCAGACTACTGAGGTCCCTGCAAATAGCTGCCCTGCCCTTTGGCATATCAGCTGCTCCCCACAGTGTGGTATCTGCAAATTTGCTGAAAGTGTACTCCATTCTACTACCCAGGTCATTAAAACACACACTGAACAGCACTGACCCAAGTATGGTCCACGAAGAACACTGCTAGGAACCAGACATCAGTTAGATTTCGTGCTGCTGCTGCTGACCACCCTTTGAGCCTGGCAGTCCAGCCATGTAAGTGCACTTACTTGGTGCATATTTTGCCAATTTGACAATAAGGATATTACAGGAGACCACGTCAAAGGTCTTGCTAAAGTCCAGGTAAACATCAACTGCAGTCCTTTCATCCACAAGGCCAGTCATCTTATCATTGAAGGTCTGGGGTTAGTCAGACATGATTTGCCCTTAGTAAAACTATTCAAGGTGATCCCAATCACCTCTCATCCTTCACATGCTTGTACATGGCTTCCACAAGAACCCGCTATGTAACCTTTCCAGAAACTGAGATTATGCTAACTGACCTATAGCTCCCTGTATCCTCTTTCTTGCCCACCCTGAAGATGGGGATGCTACACTTGTGGACATAAAACATGGTAGCAGTTGTGTTGATGTCTAAGATAAGATAGGTCTACACACATTAGTAGTCAAGCAAAAATCATATGCAGAGGATTACTGATACTATGTCACTGACATTTGATTGTGAGGCCCTGGAGAATAAAACAACAGCAAAGTAACAGAAAAGGCAGAATAAACTTGGCAGTTTCCCTTTTAGGAAGTCATAACATTAAGGGTATCATCCCTTTCAAAGACAGGTTGGCAACTCTGCAATCCCAGTAAAGATACTTGGTGTAACAGAGTGGCTGGAGGAAAACATTTTGAATTGGTAAGTGGTAATCCTGACCAATTAATAATTCCAGATACTGTCCGAGCGTAACTTTGACCATTATGCAGGAATAAACATCTGTAAACTGAGAGAGATGAACCAATTCTTCCATTGGAGGGACTGTACTATCAGTGGCAATATTATCATTATGAACTTGAAATGCAAGTGAGAGGTTTTCAATCCTCTTAAGGTGAGGATAGAAATCCATCCTAGATTTTCTTTCCAGTACTTGATAACACCATACATACCCCTTCCCTTCAGCAGTTGTGGAGGAAGGAGGTTCAATTTTTCAAGCAATGGCTGAGAAAAAAAAAAAAAGAGGGAAAAAAAAAAAAGAGGGGAAAAAAAAAACCAACCCAAAACCAACAAACTTTCAAATCCCATCTCATCTCTTGAGAAAGGTCTCTGGGGGTGGACAACTGAAGGGTCTGAAAGTACATAAGCACTTCAAATACTTATAAATACACTCTATTTGATCAAATTCCTTACAAAAAGGTGTAATTTCTTGAACAAAAACCTCTTTCTCAAACAGGGATTCTAACTGGGAAAGAAAAAAAGATAGAAAACAAAGAAGAAATTGTTCCTATTGGACACATCAAACCTGCTACTTTGACACAAAAAGCTTAGAAGACCAAGCATTTCCACCATTTGACTCTCTAGTACTAAAAATTATATTATTGGCAGAAACAAGCAAAGGTCCTCGGTGTCAAAAAACAGTACGATCTCAGCACTGAAGGTAAAAGAGAAAGTAAGCTTTTTGAACAGATTCCCTAAGCTGACCTGTTGAGAGGATCTCAGAGACAAAACTATTTAAGCAGGTGCAGACACGTACGGGCAATATAAGAGGGGTGGGGAGGTCGGGGTGTGCGCGATTGCAACAGTGTGCTTGTACGTGAGTATCAACAACACAAAAGTGAGCTATCACTTGAACACATTAAAGACCATGAACAAAAAGGGAATTCTGACTTGCAAGAAAGAGTAACCAAATCTGCATGAAGGGAAAAAAATAATAAAACATTAGGACAGCAGCTCCTGAACCACACCAGCATTTCCAGATTCAGCTGAATGCTATCTGGGAAGCTAATGATATTCATATAAATAAATGAAGGTCAACTGACCAAATAAATATCTTCCACAGCATAAAATCAGGAAACGTATAACACTTGCAAGGTATTTACCCAAACAAACATTTTACAAGGTTATTGTAAGGAAACTGAATCAATGGGGACTCCAAATTAGTGAGAAAGACAATAAAAACAAGCCAATCAGATTGTTTGCTCTATATTTACTTTACAGACTTTGCCAGTGTTTATGACAGGATTTTAATTATCTTGGAAGTAATGGAAGACTGCTGAAATCTGTAATGACCTATTATTATGTAAGCCTTCTGTAATAAACTTGAATACTCAAAAGTCAATGACAGCACTCACTCCCAGGTATGCATAGGTGTACTGGATTTATGTGGCATGGTTTTGGTATTGGAGGCTGCAGGGCTGGTCTCTGTAAGAAGAGATAAGGAGTAGCACACATGTCAGACAGCAAGAAAAGCCAGAAAGGAAGGAGTGAACTCAAGCCTGGTGTTTTTTCTGTCAAGGAAGGTGCTCTTTTTAGTTTCAACTGTGTTTCATTAGCCTACTCTATTTTAACTGACAAAAAAAAGAAGTTAATCTTCATAGAATCATAGAATGGTTTGGGTTGGAAAGGAGCTTAAGATCACCTAATTCCAACCCCCCTGCTATGGGCAGGGACACCTCACACTAGAATGGGTTGCTCAAGGCCCTGTCCAACCTGTCCTTGAACACTTACAGGGATGGGGCATCCACAGCTTCCTTGGGAAACGTGTACCAGTGCCTCACCACCCTCACAGTAAATAATTTCTTCCTTATATCTAACCTAAATCTCCCCCAGACTCCCCAGGTTGGGTCTGTTTTGCCCATGACAGTAATTGATAAATGATCCCTTTGTCTTTATCTCAACCACAAGCTTTTTCATCTTTCTCTCCCCCTCTCCTGTTGAGGGGGGGAACAAAAGAGCAGCTTGGTGAGCATCTAGCAGCTGACCAAAGTCAGCCTATCACAAGAGAGGTTGTGAAAAAAGAGCTTCTTTCACTGTCCTTCTTCTAGTAGTATCAGGACGAAATGAAAAAACTGATTAGAACTCAAACGCGAGTGAGACTCAGTGTCATTTATCCTATTTGCTACAAGTTAAACAGTTCATATCTTCCACACTGCCCAGACACAGAAAAACATGATGAAGACAGCAAAGACTGGAATGGGAAGGCTGTGAAATTAGAAAGAAGGAAATAAAATATAATGAAAATAAGTGGGAAAATTAGATTAGTTAGGCAAGACTAGGTCTAAAGGCTATTGACTGTGGCGTTGGATACGCTGTCATTGTGTGCATTCAGGGGCACTGAGAAAGATTTGTTTTCTAACAGCTCACCTAAATCAGCTGACTACAAAACAAAAAAAAGGAAAAGCTTAGTTAAAATTTAATTTTTAAAAAGATAATTTTTTAAGCATATAATACTTATATCCAATAAAAAAGGTTTTAAAAATCAGGTCTTTAACTTTTAAAAATCTGATCATAGGTGTGCATGTTACAAATTGGTTAAATAGACAGTGCATGAAGAACTATAGAATCATAGAATCATAGAATAGTTAGGGTTGTAAAGGACC
>JANEMJ010031716.1:21429-35847 GCA_024361745.1 Cacatua alba | reverse complement strand
AAAGTCAAAAACACAGCACTGCACCAGCTACTGAGAAGGAGAAAAAATGACTGCTACTGCTGAACCCAGGACAGTTGCCTGTATTTCTATTAACAAGATGAACCCTGGCTACAGCATTCCTCACCAATTTAGCTTTTTCTTTTCAGGGTATAAGTAGTTCTTTTCTACATATAGAACTTCAATAGATTATAGGCTGTGCTCTTCAGACAGATGAAACACACTTGTCTTTGAATTCATGACCTTATAGGAGGGTTTGTTGTTTGTGCTTGGTTTTTGAGCATTGTTTTGTATGTAATGTTAGTGGTCTAACAAATAATACATGGCAGGATTCATGCCGTATATACACTGGAGGAAGCATGGAAAGAGAAGCTGTTAGATAATTTAGTCAGGAAGCATTCTATTCCTCTGTGAAAGGTTTCCAGGTATATCGGATCATCACAGATTTCTAGGCTGAATCTCTCTTTCTCTCTCTTCTTTTTTACATCCAGACCACACCCCAACTTTCCTAAGTTCTCTTCATTTGTTGCTTTTAAACGTGGGAGTTTCTGTAGGCTGAAGGAATACACTTTATATAGGAAAACAAGAATCTACTGATA
This sequence comes from Cacatua alba, assembly GCA_024361745.1. Classification (NCBI taxonomy): domain Eukaryota; kingdom Metazoa; phylum Chordata; class Aves; order Psittaciformes; family Cacatuidae; genus Cacatua; species Cacatua alba. The sequence continues at coordinate 35,251 of JANEMJ010031716.1, read as the reverse complement.
GTTTAATTGAAACAGTCTAATCAATTCTTTTTAGCCCATGTATTGGGTCTGACTGAGATGGAGTTAACTTTCCCTGTAGCAGCCCTCATAGTGCTGTGCTAGAAAGGCATTGATGACACACCTGTGTTTTGGCTACTGCTGAGCAGTGTTCCCAAAGCAAAAAGGCTGTCTCTCCAACGTTCCCTCCTCATCAGTAGGCTGGTTGTAGGAAAGATCCTGGGAGGGGTCTCAGCCAGGACAGCTGATCCAAAATGGTTGTTGGAAAAAGGGATATGTTGGAAAGGGATATTCCATACCATAGGATGTCTGATGAGCAGCAAAATTTAAGAGAATGGAGGAGGAAGAGAAGGGCATTTGTTATTGATGACATTTCTCTTCCAGAGCAACCCCTACACATACTGAAGTCCTGGTTCCTGAGAAGAGGCCAGACATTGGCTGCTGATGGGAAACAGAGAGTAAAATTTTGTTTTCCTTTGCTTCTGTGTGTGGCCTTTGTTTTTTTCTTTATTAAATTGCCTGTATCTTTACCCATGAGGGGATTTTTTTTCAATCTTATTTTCTACCCCCTGTCCTGATGAGGAGAGGAGCAATAGAGTGTTTTGCTGGGTACCTCGTGTCCAGCCAAGGTCAACTACAGCATTAACTATTACAGAAAAAGGAAGAAAATATTACTACTATATAAAAAGTACCAATAATAAATATCACAGTTAAAAATATTAAATGTGTTTTCTGGGCCTTTCCACTGTTCCACTGGATCCCATCATTGACAATGCCACTGTAGGGGAAGGTTTTATTGAGTCATTCGCATCCTAAGTCTCTTATGGAAGGAGTATGGTGTTAATGTTGAAGATTTCTTCCTCTTCATTCTGGGATACACTTGGGATTATTTTCCTACATTTTCTACCATGCCCTACACTTTACCCTTTCTTCATTGTCCCTAATTCCATGATTAAAATCCACATTTGGTATATATGATATATTGGATGCAACAGTTATCTGTTCGTTGTTATTCCTTAAATTGTTCTACCTAACTCCCAAAGATGCATTTATTTAATAACCAATACTTAACCAATGGCAATTTTTTCTAGCTTTAAAGACCCTGGTAACATTTTGTGTCCATGCTTTCAAAGACTTTGCTGTAATCTCCTGTACTCTTCCACACTGTATTTTTATTTTAGGATCATAAATAATGCATTCCACAAAGCTGAGCTGCTTGTTATTGGTATTATTTACAAAAAATACATATAACAATAGATGTTATACCACACAAATTAACAAAACTAAGCCAAAGCTAAAGGAAATGAGAAAACAGTTCCCTTGTTAGACAGCTGTAACATCTAAACAAGCTTGTGAGAGAAACAGTGTTCTTTTCGCATATTGGGGATGTGACTTTGCAATATTAAAGTTTTGTAATATTAAGGCTTTGCAATATTAAGACAAAGGTTCTGAAATACCATGACTTAAGCAGACACACTCTGTAGTTAAAGACAATGTCATCTTTGGGTGACAGACATACTCTGTGGTTAAAAAGAATGGTATCTTTGTACAACCTATGAATCTAAGCCAGTACAGACTGGTTCTATAGTTAAACAGTAAGTTAGGGTACCACATGTATGCCCCAGGTCACTACTGCTCTGATATAGAAACCATTGCATGAGTGCTATCACCACCTGAGATTTCATTAACAGTTTTTTTTCATATTCAAGTAAAGAAATAACAGAAACATTGATATAAGAATATTTTCATCTTACTACATAGTCATGAGCTAACATAAGTATATATGCCAGATCAGAAGCATTTGCTCACAAGCTTCAAACACAAAGAACAAGTGTTTCACTACACAACCCAACAAATAGAAATTAATCTCAGAGAACTCCATTATGCTTTGTAAACTTTTGTGCCTTTATAAGCAATGGGAACATGGCATACAGGCAGCTAAGGTCAGAGATTTAGCAATAAAATACCATTTCATCACTTACCTTTTTTAGCCCAAAATTAAGCAAACTCTTGTATGACAGAATTTCGTCAGTAACCTGCCACATTCAGTCTGACACATGCTGAATGGATGCCCACGCAACATGGACAATTATTTTCACTCTGGTTTCATCTGTATTGTTAGAGCAAAAATTTAAGAGAAATAGTTTAAAAACCTCAACAAACTAACCTTATTTGTAGCAGACATTTCCTCTAAAAGCTGTTGGAGTATACAAAAGCTCTCAATCTCTCAAGTATACAATCGCTAATCACGACTTGTTATTTTGTGAAGAGGATTCGCTCCAGGCCTTCTCCTGAGCATTGGTATTTAGATTTTTATTCATTTTCTTATTTTTACTGTCAGACATTTAACATATGATATCCACCAATAGTATGTTTTCCAAAAGGAACATAGTAGTTACATGCTGTATATATGGTTCTACCCAAGAAGTGTATAGTCTAGTTCAGAAGTCTTCAATGTCAGCAGGAACAGATGGCTTCACAGGCATTTATAATTACTGTATGAAGCATTTCTGACCTGCATTTTCATTTCTTTATTTTCTTAATTTCAGCAAATAATATTTTCTAACAAAGATCAGTCCTCTCTGCACATGTTCCTGGGCACGAGTGTTTCACCTCATCATGAATACACACACACAACATTGAGTATCGTATGCACCAGTGACTTCTGTAAAGACACAATAATGAAACATGCTAAAATTCAATTCTCAGTAAAGGACTGTAACTAAAGCTTCAACAATTAAGGTCCTGCAAATGAAAAATATGAAAAAAGACAACATGCAAACCTCCCTTACTAATTTAAGTGAATTTCATTTACAGATAGCATTTAGTACATTTGCAATTATTGGTTTTGCCATACAATATATCTGAAAATTAACACTGTCATTTGTAACAACATATCAATCAACCAGTGGAGAATCTTCAGAAGTTCCAGTTTCAGGCACTTGTTGAGAAGCTGTACACACTACCTTAATCTGAAGCTTCTCACAATGACTTCAGAGTATATCTACAAATAATTGTGTCAGCAAGAACTGCACTCTGTAAAATTTAACATTAAGCTATATGGGTCTTTTTCTTTTGTGATATCAATCACACAGTGCAAAGGCAGGAAAAGAGGTGAAAACTCCTTACAGGTGCACTGGGATTGCAGCTGTAGAGGTTGCATAGGGTGTGGGTGCCCAGGTGCTGGGGGGGGGGCCCATAGTGCGGCCTCTGTGAGGGGAAGCCAGGGCTGTCCCATGCAGGATGCAGCCAGTTCCAGCCTAATACAGCAGATCCACCAAAGGACACAGCTGAGCTCCTCAGACAAGCTATTGGTGCCTCTGTGATAACTTGTTTCAGAAACACCAAAATGCTGGGTAGGCAGAAAGAGAAGTAAGAAAAAAGAAGTAAGAAACAGCTATGCAGATACTAAGGTGAGGGAAGGAGAAGAGGGAGGATGTGTTCCAGGTGCTGGAGCAGAGATTCCCCTGCAATCTGTGGGGAATGATGTCAGAACAGATGGTATTTCTGAAGGAACTGTTGCCTGTGGAGAGTCCATACCAAAGCAGAGAAGTGTGAGGAGAAAGGAGCAGCAGAGAAAAACCACTGTGTACTGACTTGTTACCCTTCATCCTCTATCCCCCCTGTGCTGCTTATGGAGAGGTAGAGAGTGGAGCTGAACCTGGGAAAAGGGGAAGGAAAGCCATTGTTTCAATCTCTTTTTGTTTCCCACTACCAAAATTAGTTTTTTTAAATTTTATTTTATTTTAATTGGCCATAAATTAAGTAAATTTTCTCCAGATCAAGTCTGTTTTGCCCATGGCAGTGCTGTACTTCATAAGTCATCTGCCTCTCTATGTTAACCTATGAGATTTCTTGCCCTTGCCCTTTTTATTTTCTTTCCCTGTCCTGCTGAGGAGGAAAATAAGCAGGTAGTTTGGTGTGATTTTGAATGTTAACTACAACTAATCCACCACAGGAGGTACATTAGGTCAGTTTCAGGTTAATAAACATGAGAGGAAGTAATACTGTAATGAAATTGATAAGAGTGGTAACAAAATAACCCTGTTTTTTGATGGTAAAAAGCACATGTATAAAGATTGTTCAAAATAGTCTAGCAAGGGCTTAAGGTGCATAAGCAAAGGGGTCAGTTATGTTTTAAGACTTGTAATGGTTCAATTACATAACTTATCAGCAGCCTGACATATTGTTTGCAACCTTGGACAGAAACTGTTAGCATGGGTGGGTGGGCTATAAGGTTTATCCAGGGATTAGGAGTCCTATTAGAAAAGGCTTTAAGTGCTGAATATGCTCATTTTTCTTTTTTTCAAGGATGAAAAAAGACTGGATTACAGTGTATTAATGTTTAAAAGGGTCAGACATGAAGACCCTGAGTAAAGCCTGTTCTGATTCCAGGGCATTATTAAAGCAAGAAGTCATTGCTCTGAAGCTAGTAAATAATCCTTCAGAATCACCAGTATACTGGATTTATATGTATGTGGGTTTCAAGAAAATCTACAGTTACCATAATTATTGTAATGAGTTTGTAAGGAATTGTAAACACCACAGCTGAAGTTTTAAAACTTTTGTTAGCTGATGAAGTTTAGGGTAAAACCCAATGAATAGGTTGTGTTGCTTATATTTTCCTCAGGCCTCTGAACATCTTGCATCTGCTCCTGAAAGTTTCAATAATAGCTAGGAGACACATTTTACTCTTCGTCAGTAGCTTAATGCATGTGTTCTTCCCACAGACTAAGAGCATAACTGTGAAGAAATGGGTATTGAAACTGATAACTTGAAAAGCACATACTCCAGAAACTTACTTATGAAAGTTCTTCAAAAAGTGTAATTTCACTGAAACTACCAATTAAAACAGGTATCACAAAAATGTAAGAAACCCAAGCCTCCTTTTCTCTTTTTTTCTCTTGACATAATTTTGCAATAATAAAAAAATGTAATTAAAAGGACATATTCAATCTTTTTTTTTTTTTTTTCCCAAAGTTTTGTTGTTCAGAATGCATTGATGCCATAAATACATATCAATTCAGCACCCTATATAAATCAAATTTACCAAGGGTAAACTGTGCAAGATTGACCTGATCATATTCTACAACAAAATAACATCTTTTGTCAACATAGGGAGAGCAGTGGATGATATTTGCCTGGCCTTAAGCAAAGCATTCAACGCTGTTTCTCATAGCCTTCTCCTGGGCAAAATGGTAAGATACAGCTTGGATGGGTAAGCTGAAAGATGGATAGGGAATGGGCTAACAGGCTGTAATCATAAGGTGGAGGTAGAGCATTTTTACTGGCTGGAAGCCCGTCATAAGTTGGGTCCCGCAAAGTATGATACTGGATCCCAAACTGTTCAACACATTTATAAATGACCTAGATGATGGGATTGAAAGCTCTCACCAAGTTTGTTTATCACATCAAACTCACTAACTGGTAGGTGAACACATCAGAAGGGAGAGCCATCTCTGCCCAGAGGAACCTGGGCAGGCTGGAAGAGTGGTCTGTAAAGAACAGTATGAGGTTTAACAGAGACAAGTGCAAAGTCCTGCACCTGAAACAGAATAACCAAAGAGCCCAGTACAGGTGATGATCTGTGTGGCTGGGTAGCAGGCTTGCTGAAAAGGACCTGAGGGTCCTGGTAGACAACAAGCTGAATGTGAGTCAGCAGTGTACCGCTGCAGCAACAAAGGCAAATTGGCTCCTGGGCTGCATCTGCAGGGTGATTCATTCCACTCTATTCAGCACTAGTCTGGCAACACCTGGAGTATGGTGTCCAGTTTTGGTCTCCACAATTCAAAAATGTTTTGGACAGACTAAAGAGGGTCCAAAGGAAGACCATGAAGATAATCAAAGGGCTGGAGAATTTGCCCTGTGAGCAAAGGTTCCCAGTATCCCAGTACTTAAAGGGCAGCTACAAGGAGGATTAAGGCTCTCTTTTCACAGGGGCCATACGGGGAAGACTAAGGGCAACGGGTGCAAGTTTCTTTGGGAGCGATTTCATGTTGACATAAGAAAGAAATTTTATACAATAAGAACAATCATTCACTGGAACAAGCTCCTCAGGGATGTGGTAGAGCCCCCATGACTGGAGGTTTTCAAGACACAACTGGACAGGGTGCCAGATAATCTCACCTGGGTGCTAGGTAATTTCCCAGGAGAAATTGAACTAGATCTTTTGAGGTCTCTTCCAACCTAGGCTGTTCTATGATTCTGTGATAATTTTTGGTAATTTTTAGCTGTTGTTACCTATATTGTGTAATGTTTTAATACATGCGCATGTACGTGAATTATGAGTAGGGCTTTATAGTATGTTATAAAAGTACAATCAAAATAACCCTTAGATTCTTATTATTCATTCTGGTAGGTAAATTTAGTTGAGTATTTCTTATAGCCTGTGCTGTTAGACTTCTACTCAGGTCAGTAAGGGAAAGGTTTCCTGTCCACTTTACCCCTATTTTCTGAAGTAATTTAAGGATAAGTTTGTGACTGGTTATTTTAACAAAAGTACATTTGAGGTGGCACAGCAGATTTGTGTCAGGGCTACAAATAAAAAACATAATTACAAAATATTTTAGTTTAAGATACTATATTGTAGACTGCATGGAAAAATGTGCACTAAAAATAATGCTAAGAATATAGTTGTCAATGGTTAACTTGCACTGCCTTCTTAAATATATTTTACTCTGACATTCATTGTGACATATGTAATGATAACATGCACATCAACAAAAAACTGCAGCATCTTCCTTTCATGTTCTGAATACTTGTTATAATTACAAAAATTGTCAGAATGACTTTAATATTCGCATTGGAATGGAGCATCTGCCATAGCAGATGGAGAATATGTCATCAAGTTCAGCTGGTATAATAACCCATTAGAAACCTTGTAGTTTACAGAAATAACGTGTAATTCCTTTTGGCTTTACAAAAATTGAAACTTTGCTATATATTCAAGACAGGATACTGCTGATCACAGCTAACACTTGCTGGGAATAAAGAGCTAGTTATCATAGCACGTAATAATTATCCTTGTACAGAGGATAGAAATATATATCCTGAATTCTTCATTTAGGCTAGAAACAACAACAAACAATTACTTTCTCCATAGACAAGGCTGACATTGACCTGAACCACAATTCTTAAAAACATTGAAATTACCAGGAAAAAAAAAACATAAAAAAGGAAGTTTTAGACTAAACTTTATGTAACATTTTTAAATTATGTTACTTCTGCAAAATCATTCTAACTTATCCAACACATTTTACCTCTCTAAATAAATAAATACTTTAAAATATATTAAAATACATTCTTTCCAGTTCAAATGAGATATTTTGTTTGGTACATAGTTATTTTTTATGTTTCCAATTTTCCAATGAAAAATCCATTTTGCAATCAGCTCTGCTTACAAGACAGGAAATCAACAGGTAACTAAAGAATGTTTGATGAAACTAAGATTGCATTTTTTGTTAAAGCCTCTTGAATGTTTGATAACAGAAAGATTAAATTTCTCAGTAAGGCATTTTATGCTGATGAGATCTCAGGCAGAGATCTATCCATTTCAGCCAGAAGACATTTCAGTTCCATTAAAAGACTTAATTCATTCTGATTCATGGAGGGATTATTTTTCAAATAACTCTCTTACCCGTTTTGCCAGTGATCTTTTTAATGAAAAACTCCAAACTGGAAATTATCAGCCCAGAAAATTTTTTTAGGTCTTTGTAGTTTTTAATGAAAAGTTATAATTTATCCTGGGAATTTTCACAACAGGAAAAAAAAAAAACCAAACCCAAACTCTTATTATTTTTTGCAGTAAGCTAGGCAGTTTTTACAAAAGGTTCACCCAAACCTAACTATTACCTCCCTATTTCTGTCTTCATTCTAGTGATGCCTGAGGTTCGTATTCTGCCCACCTCTCATTTCTGAATCCATTCGTTCACAAGAAAAAACAGACGGTATAACATAGCCTCTTGGTATTTCACTTTAGCATGTATTAGAGCATGTAGAATTCTTTTATGACTGCCTTAAAGCAAGTGTTTGTCTCTGTGTTGGAAAGATTGAGGGCTCTCAGAGATAGTTCTTTTCTGATTGTTGCTGACCAATACTGCAGTTTTACCTTCCCAGTCTCTCAGTTAGGAGGCTGTAGCAATCCACCCAGCTGCCTGCCAGAGACTTTATTCCAAAACCTTTAAAGGGGTTTAGTCAAGGTGAAGAGTAGTTACAGATGAGAACTTTATATAAATATAATATATAGTTATATACATATATACACACAAATGATTTTACAGCCATCCATATTCACATTTATATGAATTCATATATATATGCATGCATGGTGCATATACACACACACACAAAGGCTGCTTGACATGATCATTTTACTTCTTGCAATGATCAAAAAAGGTCACAGACATGCAGAAGATGGTTTCCCTCACTAGAAGTAATTTTGAAAGTAATCATACTAATTTTAAAAAGGTCTATGGTGCTTCAAAATCAATGCATTAACAGTTGTTAAGTATTAGCTTAGCCCAGCCTGCAAGCATCCAGAAATAAGACATCTGCAATTTTCCTAAAGCATAAGAAGAGAAATATTCATTACTTTCTCTTATGAAATCTTTGATTAGAATCCCAGATACCCTGGTGATGATGCAGTATTTTTGATGCGAGCATTGCAGGAGCCAGAAGGATCATCTATTATTGCCACCATTTTTAATTTAACTGATTTTATAGAATTCATTTTAAAACTACTGAGACTGAAAATGTGCTCAAATAACCTGGTTAATATAATATAATTTTTGATTTTTCAAGCAGAAAAACAAAACTAATGTTTCTACATCTTCATCCTTTTTTCTATAATTAAAATACCACTGGATAGACTGTACCCTCTTAATGTTTCTTTCTATAAAAATAATGTCTTTATAATCCTAGACTGAGCAGCTGCTTATAGAGCAAGGTCTAGAGCTTCATGGTTTCCTTCACAAAGAACTTATGCTTTTCTGCTCTGTATGTGAGCTCAAAACAATTCCAGATTTTAGTCATAAATGAACTTTTTACATGCAAATAAGGTAGACTATCAAGATAGTTCAGGGATTTTTCCTGTCTTGAGATGATTTCATTTACTGTTGGTACAGTAAAACTCCAGTAATATAGTCATGCACTCTGTTTGCTTTCCTAAGAATTAAGAAGGTCTCAGGCAGTGTGGTATCATTGCTCTCTTACCTTTCCAATGTTAATGATATGGAGAAATGTTAAATGTGAAAGTTCCACTGCTCTTTGTACTGATTCTCTACATTCAACAAACTAAAAACACTATAATTTAATCTCAATAAGGTCTTCCTGTGTGAATGTTACTCTTTCTTGTAGAAATCTTAAATTTATTATACACAATTAATTTCAGAAATTATTTAATAAGCATACTGTGGAAGTGTACAAATAATTATTTTAAATATTATTTTTAAAGTAACTTAAAAATGTAATTTGTAAACACACATAAGACAGCTCTGTACTGACATACAGAGAACTCAATATAATAAATACAGTAACAATATAGATCCATGTAACATATAAAGGTTTAATTAGCTTATTAATTTAATTATAAAGCCTCTAATTTATTAATAAGTTTGCTGTGGAAATCTATTCTGTATATTCAGCAAATACAGAAGAGAAAAAATTTTCTATGGTTTAACTTCTGCAATTCAGTTCTCTAGAAGACTGAGTTTGTCCATCATGGAGAAAAGAAAACTTGGGGGACACCTTATCACCATGTTCCAGTATTCAAAGGGTGGTTACAAAGACAGAGACTTCCTTTTTCCAAGGAGTCACATGGAAAAGACAAGGCATAATGGGTACAAGTTACTCCAGGGGAGATTCCAGTTGGACACAAGAGGAAAATTTTTCACAATGAGAACAACCAGCCATTGGAATAATCTCCTAAGGAAATGGTGAATTAGCCAGCACTGGACACTTTTTAAGATGCAGCTGAACAGGTTACTGGGACATCTAGTGTAGGTCATGCTTTTGCCAAAAAAGGTTAGATCAGATGATCCTTGATGTCCCTTCTAACCTGGGATTCTATGATTCTAAGAAGACCAATTTAAAAGGAAAAGCAGTGAAGACGTACATCCATGATGAATCTGTCATATTTGATGTATGAGTTACTACAGTGAGTTTATTTCTTCTCTCAAACTCAGAATTTAAGAGCTGATCCTTCTTTAGAAATATTCACAAAATGAACAAGCACCCTTGATGAAATCCAAAATTTCTATGACAACCAAGAAAGCTTTGGCAAGGGAGACCTCACAGATTTTTTTTCTGACAGGTGAGAACACAAATAATGAAATGCAATAATGTGACATCATCATTTGGGATCTTCCAGTTTTGATTGGCCTCCAACTGAGATGGAGAAAGCACAATTACTTAGTGACCAGTCTGTTTCAGTTTCGTATTGCTGTTTTTAAAAAAAGCATCAATGTTGAGATCTTCAAAACACCTTACCATCTTCAAGATCAGATTTAATCCTAGACTCCTGAAATTTAGAGCAATATTGCCAATTGCTCTGGACTGAATCTGTGTACTGACAAATTGCATAAATTTTGTGCTGCAGCACTGTATTTGCCCATGTTCTTTAATTTTCATTCTCTGAGAAAAATGGCAAGGTTTTCAATACTATTGTACATCAGCTTTAGCCCAGTATTCTGTATACATTTTCGGCTTAGTCTTTGCAATCCATTTTAATTTACAGGCACTTTTCAAAACCTACTGCTTTAAGAACAGTCTTATTCAACTTATACTTACTAAATTCTTGAAATTGTATGTGTGATACCTTAAGTTCTTCAGTGTTAGAGTTCATTTGCCATGTGTGAAGCCAATTATACGGTTAACTCTTATCTACCTGAATTTTTTTTGATGCATGCAGTCTTCATTAACTACGTGTTCAAAGTGCTGAATCACCAGAAAATTCAACAAGTTGTTAACTGAGTTTTCTGCAAAGAAATTTATACATAACTAGAGGGTTTGGACAGTGATTTTTCTGTCATATGTTTGGTATATGTTTTCCATCTGTGTACTACTACCTGCTGTGATTGTATTTAGTGAGTGGTACAACTTCCCATTGATACCAAAAATATCTTTATATGATGTTCTTTATCTCTTGACCTCTTTCACTCTGACTGCCAAAGCAAAACAAAAAATGTTCCCATAATTTACCAAAGGATTAAGAAAATACCAGTAAATGCTCTCATTTCAGTCACCATTGTCGTCATTTCTTATCTCTTTCAAAAAGTTAAAGAGGTTAGTTAGGCAATATATTCTTTTCCTGTATTCATCTGGGAAATCTTCTGTTATCTCATTACTGCAGGTGTTCTTTTATGCTATTGCTCAACATACTCTATTGGTTTGCTTACTCTAGAGAAAAAATGCCCTAGTTTAAAAAATTGGTGCTGGTTAACATGTTTGAAAAATGAAGTGAAAAGTGTAAGATGTAGTAAAGAAATTAGTTTCTGTAAAACCCTCGCTCAATTTGTCCTTGGCTTGCAATATGACCTTTTTTTTTTTTTTGGTCCCCTTTGAGAAGCTGGCAGGAGGACTAATCAAATGGTGACTAACAAAGAGTTGTAGCCACTGAAGCACTGAACAAAAAGCTACTTTTAGACACTCATATTTTGTATCCAAACTCTGACTTGTACTCTTCAGTGTATCAAATAAAGAGGATGATCTGTGGGCCAAATTCTGAATCTGCTTTCACTCTTTTAGAGCCTGTGTGAGCCTACTGATCTAAACTTATAGACTTCAGCTTCAGTTTACAGTTATTGAGAATTGAACTTGGAAGGAGACAGTCTGCACTGTGATACTTGCCCACAACTTCCACTGTAAATGTTAATTCTTAATAGTTTCTATCCCAGGGAGTTTGACTATGCAGTTCAGAGGTCTTCTTAGATGAAGGCCATATAAAGACTTAAAAAGCCATATAAAGAATTTAAAGGTAAAGCAGTAACTGCAATACATATAATTTTGATTACGCAAATATCGTGAAAAGGAGAAACTCACTTTTTTAAAAAATAGAGGAAAAACTTTAATACACTACAGAAAGTGAGTAAAACCTGCGATTAACTTTCCTGTACTGGTTAAAAAATATGTGATTAAGCTATTACTGGCATAGGAGTTTAATAATCCCTGAGAAGCCATCCCTAAATCTCTCTGGAGCTTGGTGTGCCCCTCTTTGCATCTTTTTTCATCTGTTTTCTTCTTTCTTATTTCTAGCAATACATTTGATTATTGTGTTACATATTCCAGTACATTTTGCACATAGAATATCAGTTTGAAGGGTCTTTATATAGTGCACAGATAAAAAACATATCATAAAAATTATCACACCATGGTGGTACCGGCTTTCTGTCATTTTAGGATTTGTATGTTTCCAGTCATATGAATACAGAGCTCTTAGAACAGCAAAGCTCATTTCTAATGCATACTGTATGTTACTAATCGTAAGGAGAGTAGTCAAAGGTGACTATGACTATTACATTACACAAGCTAAGGAGTAAGTAAGAAGCCAATAATAAATCAACATTTTGCTGAATTGTTGCTTTTAAAAAGAAGTGTCTGCAACTCTGAAACTAGAAAAGATGAAAGTCACTGGGTGGGAGGTTCTCAGTAAACAAGATTGAGGGCTTTTATTTTTGAGAAAAAAGTAGTGTAAAAGGTACTAATATGATTTTAAAAGGGGTAGGGAGAAAAATGTAAAATTCGGTAAAAGACTACTATATCTTTCTCAAGTTTTCTAAGAAAGTGAAAAGAGAACTTTGTCTAATGACCTTGCTATTAACCTGACAAGATCTCCAGGGAACTGAGCAAATTTAGGGGAAACCTATTTTGATACAGATCAGGTGGTGAGGATATGTCTGCTGACCTCTCCTGCTTGGATTTGTGATACAGGTTTTGAAAATGAGATCTCTATTGAGATGACTTATTATCCTTGGTAGTGTACTGGTGACACTGAGCTACTTACGCTAAAGAAAACAAATCATAACTTCGGAAGTAGAAACCATAGTCAAGTCTATAAAGACAAAAAATCAGTACATAGAAAGTTTACGATATGGCTCTTTTCTAATGCTTTTATATGTTTATGTCCTTTCATACATCTCTTTTCCTAACAGCATTTCCTAAAATTACTATTATTTCTTATTATTAATTCCATACCCTTAATAATTTACCCTACAGCCTCATAAGATTTTGGTATTTCCTCTATAACTTGCCTGAGATAGAGGGCTCAATGTCAGGCAAAATTTCAGAAAACACTAAAAGGTTTATTCAGATGTTATTATATAAAACATCAATCATCACTTAGACTAATGGATAAACAGCAAAGAGAGAGAGCAACCATCAGTATCTCATCCTAAGGGACTAATAAATAAGAGGACACATACAGAAATTGTTCTTTATGGAATGAAAACAGAGAAGGCTGGAAAAAAAGAAACGGTGACAGCATGACAGACTATTGAGTCATATTTAATAATTAAGTTTACGTCCCAAAGAATGTTAGAATTTGTGAAATTGTTGGAAATGTTTTCAAAATATATTTCTTATTAAGCCTAGAAAAGATCTATCAGCCAAGAACACATATAAAAGTCACTGCTCCCTGTACTGAAGTACATCTTCATTCAGAGATGAACAAGGGAACTACTTTATTTTTTAAATATAAAAACTTCACAGAGCTCAAAGGCTCTTCTTTGCATATAAGGATTCAACTTCAATATTCACTCAAAAGCTAATTTTATCATTTCAGTCCATGCAACTTGTTCACTACTGCTTCACTAATATATTATTAAATACCTAG
>JANEMJ010031715.1:0-10063 GCA_024361745.1 Cacatua alba | reverse complement strand
TGGGCACCCTGTGCCAGCGCCTCAGCACCCTCACAGGGAAGAACTTGTGCCTTATCTCCAACCTGAACTTCCCCTGTCTCCATTTGAACCCGCACCCCTTGTCCTATCGCTACAGTGCCTGAAAGTCCCTCTCCAGCATCCCTGTAGCCCCCTTCAGACACTGGAAGCTGCTCTGAGGTCTCCACGCAGCTTCTCTGCTCCAGGCTGAACAGCCCCAATCCTCCCAGCACTATGGGACATGCTCCAGCCCCTGCTCATCCTCGTGGCCTCCTCTGGACTCACTCCAACAGCTCCATGTCCTTCTGATGCTGGGAACGGCAGAACCGAGATCTTTGCGAGCTGGCTGGGGGATGAGGACAGAGCTGGGTGCAGGCTCCAAAACACTCCCCAGATGCCAGACAGATGCTGGGCTGCATTTCCCAGCCAAGGCTCCTAACGGGACCCAGCTGGTGGGGAAGGAGCTGGTTTGGGCTCTGCACTGTGGCCACTGAAGGGCTCTCAGCCCCAGCAAGGAACACACGGACCCCACTTGGCCAATGCCCCCTTAGCAAATGAAAGAAAGGAAAATAAAGGCAGGGGGGTCAGTGCTTTGCTTTAGGCATCGCTCTCAGGTTGAAGCAGCAGCCTGGGGAAGGGCTGCAAATGAAGCCAAAACGCCTTTGGGTGCCACAAGCTGCTCCCTTGCTTTGCATGGGAGGGCTCGACCCCACTTTGGGCTTCCACCACAGCAGTGATTTTGCAGCTGAACAACTTCAATTTGCAGTGTTGAGGGAGGAGAGTCTATTGCCTCCGCTCGACTCCAGCTTGGACAAGCTGTAACACCATGAAGAGCTTCACCTGGAGCATCCCCATCCCCACCGGTGGTGCCCGGCAGCATCCCGGCTGCACCCTGCTCCGAGCATCCCTCGAGCAGCAGCCGCATCCCTCTGCGCAGCGGGAGGGCAGAGCAGGGGCACACAACGGCCTCTCCTGCCCCGCCATCATCCAGAGATGATTAAGCAGTAACAAGATTGGGCTCTAATCTCCTCATCCCTTGGGAAGCGCAGGGCTGGCCCCGCGTGCCACGTGCGCCCGCTCTCAGCATGGTTGGGCTGCGAGCACCGGTGCTCACGCTGCCGGTGTCCCCCTTCCCGGTGGCATCCAGGACCTCTCGGCCACCCAAAATCCCTGCTGGCAGGAGCTGGGATGCTCCCAGGACTGAGAGGAAAACACACGGTGTCACCACCAGGACAGAGGGAACAGCTGAGGGTGGGGGTTCCTGCAGTGCCCGGTGCTGGGGACCCACCTTGCTGGGCACCATGAGCCCACTTGGCCACCAAGATCATGGAATCATGCAATCAAGTGGGCTGGAAAAGCCCTTTCAGCTCATCCAGTCCCAACTGCCAAGGCCACCGCTAACCCCATGGCACTGAGGGCCTCATCCCCACGGTGCCTTGCGCATCTCCTCGTGACCTGGGACAGAAACCCCAAACCTTCCCCTACCGCCGCGCATGAGTCTCATCTAGAAGAATTAACCTTCTAAGTCTAAGAGGGTAATCGAATCTCATGCTTCACGGCATAAGCTGATCACCAAAGGGGTCAGGAAGGAATTACTGCCCCACACTAGCAGGGGATTTTTGCCTTTCCCCTGATGTAGACCATATTGGTGGCTGCCAGAGTCAGCAGGCTGGCCCTGAAGGCCTGATGGTCTGATCTGTTATGGCAAATCCTCTCCAGTAATCCCTTTAATGACATTAGCGACTCTTACTCGCTCTGCTCCCCTGGTTTTGGCTTCTGCTCTCATTCTGGTCTCCTCTGTGTGGGCTCATGGTCCATGCACCCACGGGAGGCAAGGCCCAGGGTGAGAGCAGGATCCGACTCACTGATGCTGTAGGTTGGGGTGCAAGATGCATGGGAAGAGCTTCACCTCACAGCAAAGCTTTGGAAAGCTCCTTTACTCCTGAGTGTCCTTCAGTCCTGCCCCATCCCTGGCCAGGCTTTCCTGAAGCTCCTACAACTGGGCTCGGCTGTGCCATCAACCCAAATACCTTCACCATCACCAAATACCTCCTGGTCTTCTGAACTTCAACTGGGCCTCCAAGAGCTGCAAATCCCTCTCCCCCCTGTGCAGCGTTGGCCAGTGCTGCCCCATAAACCACACTCCAGCTTTGTTACTAACCCCATTCCCTTCTAATTATGGGAACAAGCAGTGCCATAATAAGCAATAAAGCAGCTCATCCAGTGCTGGTATTTGCCCCTTTTCAAGCATTGGAATATAGAAACAATCCTGTTTTCTGGAATAAAAGCAGGAGAAAAAGTGGGGCAGCCCAAACTGGGGCATAGGCAGTGGTGGCTGCACTGGAGGCAGAGGCTTGGATGCGCTGAGCCTGACTCAAGGACCGCAGGAAGCCAGGGAGCAAAGGGATCCAACCTTGCGGTTATGGCAAAATACAGCAATGGAGTCACCCCATAGGAAACCTGGTGTGGTCAAATGCTGCCACCCAGCCGGTGCGGCCCAAGAACACGAGCATTAGGGAGAAATCTGGCTCTTTCCATCTCTGGGATACACACGTGTATCTCTACACATTCATGTCTAGGGCTTGGCTTCAAGGGAGCCCAAGGGGAAAAAAAAACCCTGGATCCATCTGAGCTTTCAATTGAGAAAAACAACAGAAAAAAAACAAACAGGGAATAATTTGGGCTGTTTGCATCCCGAAAAAATGGAGACGTGTTGTGGCTGTTTTTCATTGGAAAAACCTCACGGAAAATGTCAACTGAAAGAGATTTTCTGCAAGACACACGAAAAAGGAGAGGGAACCAAGCGGAGAAGACACTTTCTTCTGGAAAAGAGCTTAGACGGAAACGGCGTGAGGAGCTCCAGGACAAGGAGCAACGCCTGGGTAGGGCAGAAGCGGTGCTGGGATCCGCCTGGATCCGGCCCCGACGCTGGGTTTCTGCTCACTTTTATGGGTTGCGCACAAAAAGAAGGCATCGGTTGGCCCCAAATTGGGCATTTTGAAGCAGGACCCTTCCAATCCCCAACAGGAGAAGAGTGGGTGAGGAGGGAGCAGAGATGGGAAGGGAAGGCACTGACCTGCCGATTGCGCTCGTCCGTGATCCGCTGGATCTGGATCTTTTTTCTCCCCATCTTCTCTGGAAATGCTCTCGGCAGCCGGGATGACTTCGCTCCAGGGGAGGGGAAGAGGAACCCCCCGTTAAAACGCTCGCATGAACGGGTATGGGGAGGTTTTGGTTCAATAGGAAAACCAACCCCCAGGCAAGGCTGTGCCGGGCGGCTGCGCGCTCAGTTCATGGTACCCTCCTGCACGGCCGGGTCCTGCGGGGCTGAGCTCTCAGTGGCTGCTCAGGAACCTGGGCAAGGACAGAGACAAGAGTGAGACCCTCTGGTCCCAAACCCCATCCAGGATCCAGCGCCCTCCCCATCACCGGCATCGCTCCAACCCAGCAGCCCAAGGGAGTCTCTGCTCCATCCTCCTGCCCAGCTTGGGGCCAGGAGGGGGTTCCTAGACTCGGAGGATCCCAAACTAGTTTGGGATGAAGGGACCTCATCCAGCTCCAACCCCTGCCATGGGCACAGACACCAGTGCGTTGCTCCAAGTCCCTGTGTCCATCCTGGCTTTGAACACTGCCAGGGATGGGGCAGCCACAGCTTCTCCATTCAACCCATTCCAGTTCCTCAGCTCCCTCACAGGGAAGAACTTGCGCCTAAGAGCTCATCTCCATCTCCCCTCTGGCAGGTTCAAGCCATTCCCCTTGGCCTGTCCCCATTGAAGCTGGGTCATGGGGAGCTTCTCACCCAACACCCCAAGTCCTTCTCCTCAGGTCTGCTCCATCCAGTCTCCCCCAGCCTGTGTTTGTGCTTGGAATTGCCCTGGTGCAGCTGCAGTCGGGCTGCATTTATCCAACCTGGTCCCAAATCACCCCAAGGATGGAGCCCAAAACCGCCGGCGCTGCAGGACACATGTGGGCTGGACACAGCGATGCTCATGGAGGAGGAGGAGACGACAGCACCGAGCCTGTGAATCATTATCCCTCTGTGACACTCCAGGCTTTTTTTTCCCCTTAATAAAGTCAGCAGCAGCCGAGCGGCTGGTGATTAACTTGGGCAATTTAAATCCGGCTCCAATTCCTGCATTAATCTTCAATTGGGAATTTTTAAAAGTCTTTATTTGATTACTTTTAAGATATATATATATAAAAATATATATATATATAAATCAGGCACAGAAACCTACTTCTTATGGGTGAGAGGAAGAAGGACTCCAAACGAAGTCAAGACAGCCCCGGGTTCAACAACAGCCAGATACTGGTTGTTTCCATTGACTGTGTGGATTGAACTTGGGGGTATCTTTGCTCTACACCCTGTCCCCAAAGTGGGGAGAGCTGCAGGTCCCAAGGGCCTCACAGGCTCCTTTCCCAGCCTCACTCCATGATTCCGCATTGGATAATGGGCTCAGCATTCCCCAGCACTCGCATCCCCTGGATGCAAGGGGGATAAAAGGGAAACCCACCAGTTCGTTCTTCCATAGGGATGTTTTCCTCCTGGTTCTCTCTCTGAGTGGCCGGATAAGGGCAGCGATAACATTGCATTTAAGGCAAGGGTGTCCCATGCCAAGACACAGGCAGAGGGAAAAGCCAGTCCCAAAATAGCTTCCTATCTGCCTCCACTTGGCAGCCCCCAGCCCTCGGTCGTTACCAAAAGCATGGGGAAAAAAAGCTTTTTCTCCTCTTCCCATCATCCCAAATTCACCCACAGCATCTGCATCCCAGCTCCTCCTGCTCCTCTCCCACCCCAGAACATGGAGCCCATCCGGACCTCACTGAAGCCCCCCAGGGACCTTGACCCCATCCTTCACCTCCTCATCAGACCATGCTGCGACACCAAACAAGCCCTGATGGGCTCACTCCCACACTTGTTTTTTGGGGGTTCACTGAGTCGTGTGAGTCAATCTTCTTTTCTGCTTTTTTGGGGGGCTAAACTTATTCATCGTGCACCATGTTCTGTGGTTTCAGTGCTGGTTCAGGCAGCCACGAGGCAAACGGGGAGACTTATCCCCTCCTGACATCCATAATTTGCTTTCTAGGGAACATGAACCATGGGGAGCCCAGGAAGGAAACTGGAGGGAAAAAGGGCAGCAAAATCCAGAGCATCACTGGTCCTAGAGGATCACCGGTCCTAGAGCATTGATGGTCCTAGAGCATCATTGGTCCTGGAGCATCACTGGTCCCAGAGTACCGCCGGTTTCAGAGCATTGCAAGTCCCAGGGCATCACTGGTCCAGAGCATCACTGGTCCTAGAGGATCACTGGTCCTAGAGCATCACTGGTCCAGAGCATCACTGGTCCTAGAGGATCACCGGTCCTAGAGCATCACTGGTCCAGAGCATCACCGGTCCTAGAGGATCACTGGTCCTAGAGCATCGTTGGTCCCAGGGTAAAGCCGGTTTCAGAGCATTGCCAGTCCCACAGCATCACTGGTCCTAGAGCATCGCTGGTCCAGAGCATCACCGGTCCTAGAGCATCACTGCTGAGCCTGGCACCAGTAAGCAGGGGATGAAGGCACCGGGCTGCCACAAGAACATTCCTCAAAGGTCGGTGATACAGGAAGAGCCCAAAGGAAAACAAGGATTTTTGTTTCATCCATCCAGGGTGTCCACTTGACATTTCCATCACCATGAGCCCACGCGGGAGAGCGCGCGCAGCCCCGAGGCTGGGGGCTGAGGTGAGGATTTCACACGCACGGAAAAGGTTTGGCAGAGGAGGAACTTTCTGCCCCGTTTGCTTTGCAGCTTTTCCCTTTGGAGTTGCCATTTCTTTAAACTGGCTGCGGAATATTCACCTTCACCATCTTCAAAACCACCAGCAGCAGTGGGAAGCAGCAACAGCTCCGCATCCGGGCCCAAGGCAAGACGCTAATTCTTTCCTTGTGCTGCAGCTCTTGGACAGAGAAACCCTCCGAAAAGAGGGCGGATTTACTGTCCAAACCAGAGAGGAACTCTCCGGAAGCAACAATAAACACTGGAGAACAACGGGCAGTAAATCCAAACTGAGTGAAAGGAAACAGATTTTAACACAATTGGGTTGTGGGACTTCTTCACAGGATGCTCCCGTGGCCAAAAGAGTTAGGAAAAGGGATGGGATGAGGAGAAAATCCCAGCGCTGCACATCCCTGCCCCAAGCTTCACCCAACCTGGTACTTCTTAGGTGGGAGAGGTGGCATTGAAAGCACATTCCCCTCCCTGTGCCATAAATAAACCCAGGTGTCTCAATACAAATCACCTTTTTCAACCACCAGACCACGCTCCTCACGCTGCTCTTGAATCCCAACTCCTGGGTCCTCATCCTGCTGCCTGGATGGGGACCATTGGCCTAGCCTCAGGGTTTGTTCATGCTGCTGGATAAAGTCCCCTGCAGGATAAAGGGGACTTAGCAACACTTGGCTTGGCACCGTGGGGAGAAAAGGAGCTGGCCCCTTGATGCTCTTCATCCCTCTCCCCTGCATAGGAAGGAAAACACCCACAGCGAGTGTGGTCCACGGATGGGATGAAAAGGAGGGATGGAGAAAAGCACAGATGGGATTTCAAACTCCCTCTTTTTCTCTTCATGTTCCTGGTGTTGGAGTTTCGGAGTGGGTTTATGTGGTCTGAGGTTGTTTTCCTCCCCACACCATGGTTTTCAAGGCAGGTATGTTCACGTTTCCTGCCCAGGTGGCTGTTTCAGAATGTCCCACCACAGGCTTGAGTTTCTGATCAGCATCTGTGAGGCCTAAAGGTACATATCGTCAGCACCCAGAGCACAGCACCCTTCCTCAACCTGCTGCTCATGCTCTGGGGGTGCAGCACAGCACAAGGGGGGGTTCTAGGCCGGGTCATGGGGAGTTTCTCATCAACCAGCATCGCTAGGTCCTTCTCCTCAGGGCTCCATCCATTCTCCACCCAGCTTGTGTTTGTGCTTGGGATTGTCCATTCCTACATGCAGGACCTGGGGGACACTAGAAGACACTAGAGAATCTCTGCAGCCCTGTAAGGCAGATTGACTTGGCCAGAATGTGACCCAATGCTGTCCTGAACCAGGCTTGGGATGGCTCAAACATCACGAGGCCGGGCCAGGGCCAACCCAGGCACTCACAGCCTCCCTCCTCCCGCCATGATGCCACCATCCCCAGTGGTACCCGTCTCCATGGTGACCATCTCCACGCAACCACCAAGCATCTCGGCTGCTTCACCACCGCAGCACAGGGACTTTGGACACGGGTCTGCAGGGACAGGCCAAGGAGAATGGCTTGAACCTGCCAGAGGGGAGATGGAGATGAGCTCCTAGGCACAAGTTCTTCCCTGTGAGGGTGATGGGACACTGGAATGGGTTGAATGGAGAAGCTGTGGATGTTCCATCCTTAGCAGTGTTCAAGGCCAGGTTGGACACAGGGGCTTGGAGCAAGCTGCTCTAGTGGAATCCATGGCAGGGAATGGAACTGGATGAGCTTTGAGGTTCCTACATCCCAACCCAGTCTGTGAAATTCAGCATCGCCCCAGGGAAGCAAGGAGAAGCACCGGGATAGAGGCAGCCCATTAGCACCCGCATCCCTCCCTCTGCCCTCCACCCCCTCCCGCTCGAAGGCCTGTGACTATGGCAGCAATTAACACCCTTGCTAATTAACTCTGAGCAGGTGCTGGTTAACTCTGTGCTGAGTAATTCAGCCCCGGCTCCAAGGAAATCGCTTTCCATTGGAGCGATGGGTGAGGGAGCAGAGCTGGCATTTTGCAACTGGGGGAAGGAAGAGCGAGCAAAGAGGAATCTCAGCTGGGAGATGTTTTCACAAAACAAGGAATTTGGGGGTGCTGCATCCACAGCTCCAGGAGCTGGGGGGGGGGGGGCACAAGAGCTGCTGTCCCTTCCAAGTCTTTGTTTCAGGATTTTTTTAGCCACTCCACACATTTCCCAGCTCTTTTCCCTCTTTCGAAATGCTTTCCCCTTGGCACTGGAAGCAGCAGGGTTCCGTGCACCGTCCCTTTCCCATTGCTTCTAAATAGCCCCGTATTTCTCCCTGTGTGCTTAAAGCCACTTAGACTTCTCATAGCCACCTTCTACAGCCATTTGCTGGTTTTACTGGACTTTTAACGCATCCCTTTTTAGTTGCCTCCCTACTAAAGTTAGCCCCATGGCCGCTCCTCTCGAGGATGAGGATATTAAGCTGTCCTTCCTTAAACCTCCACCTTGTAAAGCCTTGTGTGCTCCCAGCACGATGTCAGCTTCAATAAACCCAACCTCGGCTGCGCAGCTGCGAGGGGAAGATCAAAAAGCCAAAGCCAAAAGCTTTAGGAAGATAAATCAAGGCAAATAAACGCATCCTTTCCAAAACTGGATTTCCCTTTCGAGCTCTGCACGGCCTCGATTTTCCCAGCATCTGCCCCTGCGCTCACGCGCTGCTTCCCAATCCTGTGCTGAAACACATAGGAGAGCCAAAGTGATGCCAAAACGTGGATGGGCTCATCACAGCACTG
This sequence comes from Cacatua alba, assembly GCA_024361745.1. Taxonomy (NCBI): domain Eukaryota; kingdom Metazoa; phylum Chordata; class Aves; order Psittaciformes; family Cacatuidae; genus Cacatua; species Cacatua alba. The sequence goes on along the minus strand of JANEMJ010031715.1, from coordinate 1,563 downwards.
GTTCAAGGGGTGTTTTCCCCATCTCCATCCCCCCCCAAAGCAGGCCAGCGCCACAGGGATGTCCTTGGCCACAGGGAAACCTGCAAAAGCAGCTCAAAGGACGGTTGGAGGCTGGGGAAAAAAGGAAGGAAAAGGGAAAAGAAGAAAATCTCTCTCCTGTGAAGATGCTGAAAGGACCAACGTGGCTCACCTTACACAGTGGATGAATGGAGGATGTCTGATAACGGCACAGAAAGTCCGGAATCAAAGGGATAAAAGCAGATGACAGCTATAGCAGCCCGCTCTGCCCAGGCACCAGACGCTCGTCCTGCAGGACAAACCCGTCTTTTACCCAGGATTTGCAGGAATTCTTCCAAAGATGGGGTTATCCTTATTCGGCTCCATCAAATCTTACTTGGCTCCATCAAACCAAGGCGCTGGCTCGGCATCATGGGTCCAAGCATCCTTCCCCTGGCACCCAACAGGACCAACTCACCCAACCCAGCCCAGTGGGACCAACGTTTGGGGGGGCTCAGCGTTTATCCACGTACAGAAACAACCTCAATAACATGCTCCATGGCCACCTTCTTGGGGCACCTCTAGGTGAGGAGGACCATTGCAAGAGAGTTTCAGCACGCAACCGGTGGCCAAAGGGGGGGTTACAAGGGGCAGGGTTTTGTCCCATCTCTCTGCCCATGACAAGAGAAAGCCCACGCTGGGGCAACGCTGCTGTGGTGCAAAGCAAGCTGTGAGCTGAGCCTACCATGGGAAGTGGTTTACACCCTCTGTGCTGCTGCCGAGCCCTTCACCACCCCGTGCTGTGGGAACCGGCCAAGCCAAGGGAGGGACCGATGATGCTCTGGAGGTGATGCTGCTGCTTCAGCAGTGGGGAGAGCAGCCCCACGTCCTGGTGCGATGCTCCCCACTGCACGCTTGCAGCCCTGCCCATGGCAAGGGGTTGAGTGAAGCAGCAGCCTGGCAGCACCCAAGCGATGCTCGGACCCTCCTGTCACTGCACAAGAGCTTTAAGAGTCCCTGCAAACAAAGCAGCAAAGCACAAGCGAGGGCTCCAAACCTCAGCTTGGGGCTGCCCAGGTCCTGCCCCAGCACAAACCAATGCAGCCGCTTCCCTGCCTGCGGACAGGGCTGGACTTCCATCCCTTAAGGATATGGATTTAGCTCAAGTCACCTCTTGAACCCGACTGTTTAAGTTCAGTTCTTGCCTTCCTGTTTCCTTTCTCGCTGACGGCCAGGCCTGCCTTTTGTGACTTCATGGTGGCTTTTTTTCACATATCCTCTCTGCTGACACCGAGGACTTTGAGTTTCCTCCTTGGTGGTTTCTGGATCTGCAGGACTGGCTTCCTCCTCCTCTGCAGAGCGGGGGAAGAGTCACCTTCCCTAAACTCCAGAGTCCGCATCCATGTTCATGTTGCTCTCATCATAGAATCCCAGCCTGGGTTGGGTTGAAGGGACCTTAAAGCTCATCCAGTTCCACAGGCAGGGACATCTTCCACTAGAGCAGGATGCTCCAAGCCCCTGTGTCCAACCTGGCCTTGAACACTGCCAGGGATGGTTCATCCAAAC